>JASAMZ010003372.1:0-55872 GCA_030248115.1 Linhomoeus sp. GSCO2_2
TAGCTTATGGTCTGGCTGACCGCTGAACTGGATGCTCTGAGGGCCAATGAAGCCAGCGATACCCCTGAAAACCCATGAACTCGCCGTCAAAGCGCAGCAGCCAGTTTACTAATGATGGAAAACGGGTTCTGTTCGGCTGATACAGAGCTCTTGCCAATGGCGCACGCGCACTTCGTCAGAAGCGGCCGCAGGGAGAGCAACGGTGAGGCTACTGAGGCGATCGCTTGATTTGAACGCAAGTGCCTACCTTTGCGTAACTAATGCAGTTGCGTGCCAGGATTGACAAGTGGGAGGGGCAAACAATTTTGGCGCGAGCAGGTACAATCTTGTTATTTACAGCGAAGCAGGCAAAATATTCACTTTTACAGCGCCACAGGCGAAAATTCTTACTATTTTTAGCGCCGCAGGCAAAAATCTTCACTATTGATGATGCCACAGGCAAAAATTTCTTGTCTTGCTGGTCATCTGGGGGGGGGGGGGGGCAAAGCCGGCATCTGGGGGGGGGGGGGGGGGGGCAGTTGCCCCGATTGGCGATTGCTCCCCCCTGGCTACGCCACTGAACTAATGCACGGAAGGGGGTGTTTGATCGACATCTTGCGAAGTTGGCGGTAACTTGTTCAATCAAAGCTCGGCAGGACAAACTTTTCAAGTTTGAAGTCTGTCGTCAAAGTGCTAGTGGCACAAAGGCCCCCCACGTAATTGCAGGAATCACCTTGTTGGGCCGTCTCTCCAGCTCCCTCCCCGCTTGGCGATCGGCAGATCTCTACCGGTGCTACCGCAGACCGAATTGTTCGAGTTCGAGAGCGATTTTGGGGACGATCCGAAGCCGATCGATACCTACTTCAAGAGAAGACGAGAGCGTCTGTGGGCTTCTCTGAGCGCGCCAACGAGAGTTCAACGGCGATCGGATCGCGATCAGTCGGTTTGTACAAGTCGGTCACATTCTCCCGACTACCCTATTCATATTGACAGTGAGTGATAACAACAACCACCTCTGTGACAGGTGCGAACTGTTTGTGTACCTGCCTAGCGAGCACAAAGAAGTGCACAAAGGCTGATGTGACAGCGTTTCAATCTCACGAGCAAGTTCGATTCGGAATTCGGTTGCTACGTCATTGTCCAACCCCGATCACTCGACCTGCCACTTCTCCACGTCGGCGCTTGCAGCGTGTTGCGTGTTGCTGAGCGCGTACTTCGTCTCCGAGTTGCGCTCGTGGAAATCACAAGGCGTCGCTCGATTCGAAAGCTGAGCACCGGACTAGGATTACAGAGTTTGTACAGTATCCAACCAGATAGATGATGGGGTTCATGGCGCCATTGATGCGCATGGACGGATAGGTGAACCAGAAGAAGTAGGCGGCCACCTTCGTCTCGTCGCCTGCGCAGTTGCGAACAAAGAGCTCGACGCCAGTGCGCACAGTAGCTTACTTACAGCAGTGTTTCCTACCGTAGCAGCGAATGAGCGGGGCGTCGGCCACCGACGGCACCGCTTGGAACAGAAACGCGAAGAAGGTCGAGACGGCCGTAATGTTCGTCATCTTGCGTGCCAGCTTGGTCCGGTACTCCATCTGCGAGCAACGGCGGCTGCATTACTGAACAATCGCCAATTCTCGTGGGATACTGTAGACGCTACGTTGCCTGCGCGTCGTCCATGGTAGTAACGGCGTTCTTGGTGTAGAGGTTCCCAGGTAAAAGTTCCAATCGACCACCAGGGTGCCATGCGCCGACGACACCCAGCAGATCTCGGCCGCCGTGATGTTCGGCTGCGTCAGCGGGTGGTACCTGAGCGAAGATCGACGAACTACGAAGTATGAACTCATCGCGAACCAAAAGTAGCTGAAGACGATGATGAACATGTAGACGCTGCCGATGTAGGCCATCACGTACATAGTTGCGATCGCAGCTGGCCACGCGCGGATGCCCGTGTCGTTGAAGCCGAACAGCTGCACGAACACCTTCCACATGCAGTACATCGGCGGGACCGATTCGTTCGTGCGATCTGGAACGGAAGTAGTGCCGTCGGTCGTCGTCCTATGTCGCCGTCGTCGTCACCGTCGCACTCTCACCACACCTTGCAGCGCCGTCCAGCCTCGATCCCATCCGGCGCCAAGAAGTAGGTGAAGTCCATGAAATCGACCACCCAGAACTCCTTCAGCTGGAGAAGGGCGCGCTGGTGGGGCAGCGTCCAGACGATGAGACCGTTCGCCGTCGCGTCGAATCCGCCCGCCAGAATGTACATTCCCATTAGGTAGATGGCGTCCCACTTCGCCCGCCACGCTCGGGTCCACGGTAGTGGTTGTAGTCGTCGGCGTTATAACAGCGGCGCTCTGCACTGCCTGTCGGCGGTAGAGTTGTCGAAGCTTCCACTAGAGATAAGCTTCCACTTCCGTCCAGAATATCGCCAGCCTTGTCAGTGTGAGTAGCGCCGATCAAAGAGACGAGAACGACAAGGCGCAACATTGTAGAGCCCATCGTCGACGTTGGGTTACGGTAGCTTGTTCGGGCCGACAACTAACCGTACCTAAGATATCACGCGTCGAAACGTCGTGTTGCCAGAATTTTTGCCAGAAATTTGCTGGACTGGGTGAGTCGTGCATCAACCAGAAAGACCCCATTCAGAACATATGGACGGGCGAGGGGTAGCCACCGTATGCACGTAACTGTACGTTACCTGCGCGTCAAAATTCTACGATTCGTTGTTGTTGCATTGCGGGCGGACGGAAGCAAATCGATCGATGGCGGTGTTCGTTTTCTCTACCCAAAGACGAACGGAAACGAACAAATCAATTGTTGACGATCAACACGACGATAAGCACTCAGCAGGCAGCGACGAAAGTCATACAAAACTTTGCGGAGGTCGAGTCACCTTCACAAGATGAATGCGCGTATGCTTTTGTAACAGGGAGTGAATCCGACTTCCTTCGACGGGCGGAATTACGGCTTACGGTAGGTGTTACACATCGTCGAGTACCCACAGGCCACAGCAGTGTAACTCGCCGCGTTCGCGATCGCCGCTCTGTGAGGCAGCCGACAGGCAGTGCGTAGAGTTTACAGTAACCTCTATCAACATATCACAAAACAACAGTGTGACTGTGTCGTCATCGTCGCGACATGGAAGCAACGTTGGTGTCGCGCGCACGGCTTTCGCTACGGCTTCTGTCGGCTCAACAAACGTAATCATAACGCCTTAGAACACCGTCCAGCAAAGCAAAAGGCGACGCGCGCGAAGGGCGAACCAAATATAGTGCGCACTGTACTGTCGTTGCATAACTAAAGCTTTCTCGGTTTGTCCGACGTACATACCGAACACTAACGAGAGAGGGAGAACATGTGAAACGAAACGGAAGCGCGCACGACTACGATACTGTCCAGGAGTCGATTGCGGAAGAGCGGCGCGCGACCAACGGGGAAGCCAGATAGACTCTCTCTCATTCGCGAGGGGGGATGCCGCTGTACATGAGCAGTGAGCTGTGCTATCGCGTGTCTCAGACGAAGAATCCCTCCTGGGCCAGTCTTTGGGGCGTCGTGGCCCCATTGGTGCTGACCACGTGTTGTTGTGGTTGTTGCAGGGGAGGCAGGGGCGGCAGAGGGGGCCTCCTCCTCCCCTGCTGCGTCAGCGTCTGTCCAGTGGTGCTTCCCAGCAGCAGGTCGGCGGCCACGACGGCCTCCCGAATCCGACTGGCCTCTGCCTGCTCCAGTCCGTAGGTCAGGTAGTCCAGGATGTTCAGACGGGCCAACTGCTCCAGAGAGCGCACGCCGCCGGCCGCCAACTGCGCGGCGCAGCGCCGGGCGGCGCCCGTCGACAGGGAAGGCACCGACGACAGCAGGAAGTCCTCGACGCCGCCGACGGCGCCGATCGCGCTGGAAGCAGGGCCGACGCCGACGCCGGAGGAGGAAGGCAGTATGCTCTGATAGTGGCCGCCCGCCGGCCGCCGAACAGAGTGAGACCCGTAGTTGAGATTGGCGGAGGGAGAGGCGGCGGCGGTGGGACTGGAACGGACGTCGGGTTACTGTAAGTGGAAGCTCGAGCACAACTGAGAGCGCGCGCAGTGCTCACCCGTCGACGGAGAGGGAGCGGCGCACAGCAGCCAGCTGCGTGGAAGCCAGCCTGTCCGGGTGGAGAAGGCAGTCGTCGAGCCAGGCGAGCAGGTCGCCGAAGCTGGGTCTGCGCGTCCTGTCCACGTTCCAGCAACACAGCATCATTTGGTGGAGGGCGGGAGGGCAGCCCTGAAGGCAGAGAGGTCATGCCAGCTTCACTTCATAACAGCCGACTGTACATGCTATACCCACCATGGGCGGGGGCAGTCTGAAACCCTGGTCGATCTTCTGAATGACGTCCTGGTTGGTCCAGTCGTAGTATGGGCGCTCTCCAAAAGACGCCACTTCCCACATGACGACGCCGAAGGACCAGACGTCGCTGGCGCTCGTGAACTTCCGGTGCGTGATCGCCTCGGGCGCCGTCCACCGGACGGGGATCTTGCCGCCCTGTAGAACACCGATTCTCGTTGGGGATTACGGTAAAAGAAGGTATAGGTAGAAGAAAGAAGATTACGATACCTTGGTGGTATAGACCTGCTCGACGGAGCCTTCCACCTCTCTGGACAGGCCGAAGTCGGCGATCTTGCACTGGAGCTCCTGGTCCACCAGCACGTTGCGCGCCGCCAGGTCCTGCAAGAGAAGTTACACTGAGGTAGTGAAAAGAGTGAATTGTTTCATTCATGGATCTGGGTAGGTGGTGGGTGGTGTTGGGGGGGGGGGGGGAGGGAGGGAGGGAGGGAGGTAGCGGGCGGGAGGGAGGTGAGAAGAGGGAAGAGAGATATTCAGAGCAACACACTTTCACAGACCACCAACCCTGTGCACATATCCCTTGTCGCTGAGGTAGAGCATGCCTGCGGCCACTCCTCTGAGCAGAACCACCAGTTGCAGAGGGCCCAGCTGTCCATCGTTGACGCGCAGGAAGGCGTCCAGACTGCGGTTGGCCACGAATTCCGTCAGAATCATCACGGGTTCTTCTCTGGTAACCACTCCGAGTAATCGGACCACGTTGGGATGGTCGAACTGGCCCATGATGGAGGCTTCCAGAAGGAAGTCGGCGCGCGCCTTCTCCGAGGAGCCGGGCTTCAGGGTCTTGGTCTTGATGGCGATCTGCAGCTGCTCGGCCACCAGCCGGCCCTTGCACACCTGCAAATGTGATAGTTCTGAGGTTGGATCTTCGGGTATGATAGAAGAGCTCTGTAGTACCGTATAGCGTATGTTGCGCTTGCACTTCTGGCCTACTATTTACCGCTAAAGAGCCACTGCACTCCGAGCACAGTGCTACCGTACTACGTCTAAGCCTAAGCATAGGGCAAAGCCTAACTCTAAACTAAAGCCCCGCAACGATCCCAAGCTTGAAATTCAGCTCGAGTCTAAGCATGAATCTACACAAGCCCAAGCATGAGCCTAAGCTAAGCATGGGTGGGCAACGCTTGCACAACGCTTCAGCTAGGCGCTCACAATTGCCAATCTACACGTGGGTGATTCTCTCGAGTGGCGAGCAATTCTCCCTTGCGCCGCAATCCCTCCTCTACCGTAACCCCATTCCCGCAATAACATCTACTACTACCGCACCTCTCCGAACTCTCCGGCGCCTATAATTTCCTCGATGACGATGTTGGAGTGGTCGACTTCGTTGGCGTACTCCCTCAGCGCTTCATTTGGATCCTCGTAGCTGTAGGGGTCCACGTAGGGCTTGTAGGGGCCGAAGCGACTGCCCTGCTGCGCGTAGAGCGACCGCTGCTGCGTGGCCGACGGAGTGTCCACTGGAAGAAGGGGTGGGGTACTGTAGGGATACGGTATGTGTGAAAAAGAGGGCATTTCGAACCTCTAGGCCGACACAAGGTCCCGTTGGCGGCGAAGAGATGGTTGTACTCGGGAGTGAAGCTGCTCTGGTCTGCAATAGAATGACAGTACATAGAGCAAATTATCAAGTCTATTGTCTTCAGTCTACATCTGGAGGGTGGGGGGGGGGGGGGGGCATGAGCGGCCACTTCAATGATCCCCTGCTTACAGGGGGGCCCGTTGAAGTAAATAATACAGTATACATTAAATACTAATAGGCCCCCTCCCTGCTCCCATCATCTACGGCATTTATCTCTATGGTGAGGTGGAGGGGGGGGGGGGGGCTAATGGAAAAGACACAGTACCCGCACGTTTGTCCAAAAGCGCACGCACCTTTCTGATACTCCAGAACATCCAAATCGCTCGGTTGCTTCTTCTTCCCCGAGCTCTGTCGCAGCATGCGGAAGATGACGGCGGCCAGAGAAACCACTACTATGGCTAGCAGGAATATAATGGCCAGCCAGAGGTAGGAGGAGACGCCGGGGTCGCGCCTGTGCGCATCTGGGCGGTCGCCAGAAAGACTGGAGGTTCTCACAGGAATGGAGAGGCTCCAGCGACCCCAGCCCCGGTTGGTGTTCACGCGCACCTGGGAAAGGGTGGGTACAGGGTGGATTGGCTGTGGGTCAGATCACAAATGGAACTGTGGCGGAACGAAGTAAGAGTTCTATACAGTACATCATAGCCATACCTGTAACGCTGGGGGGGGGGGGGGGGGACCCCCCCCCCCCCTGGCCGGAGATCTCCCCCCCCCCCCCACCCCCCCCCCTACCCCCCCCCCCCCTGCCCGGCCTGAAAGACCCCCCCTCCCAAAAATTGCGAAAATTTTCGCCTGCGGCGCTTAAATATGGCCAAATTTTCGCCTGCGGCGCTATATTTAGGCTGTTTTCCATCAAAATTAAGCGATTTTTGGCACTTTTTACCCTATTTTTGCAAAATTTCCTTACTTTTTTGCCAAATTTTTAGGTCATTTTGACCCCCCCTCCTCGGTTTTGAAAACCCCCCCCCCCCCCCCCCCCCCCCCCCAAAATCCGGATTACCCCCCCCCCCTCCCCCAGGGGGCGCGTTACAGGTATGATCATAGCATGGGCAGAGTCTAGGAATTAGGGTTGACGGTGGCCTGGGGTTTGGCGTAGTACTCATTTTGACAAAATGCACCCTACTCGAATTTGATAAAATTCCTGCTGACAAATAAAAAATTGAGATTCTTTTGTAAAGATTTCCGATCTTATTAGCCATCCATACAACAAACTTGCGCCGCAGGCAAAATTCTTTCCCCATTGTCAAGTAGGGTATACGTAGCACTACGTGATCTGCAGTATACCTTGAAAGAGTAGGCCGTGTTGGGCTGGAGATTATCGATTTTTGCGCGCGGTGTACCGCCTGTCTCGACGTCCAGTTTGAATGACTCATCGACGCTGGCCACCTGGTAGTAGGACACGACCAGACCTTCCTTTCCAGACAGAAGGGGAGGATCCCAGGAGAGCTGGATCTGAGTTGGGTAATCGGGTATCAATTGAAGCAAATGGATACAACCAC
This sequence comes from Linhomoeus sp. GSCO2_2, assembly GCA_030248115.1. Classification (NCBI taxonomy): domain Eukaryota; kingdom Metazoa; phylum Nematoda; class Chromadorea; order Monhysterida; family Linhomoeidae; genus Linhomoeus; species Linhomoeus sp. GSCO2_2. The sequence goes on from JASAMZ010003372.1 coordinate 7,417, forward strand.
ACTCACTCTGCGCTTTACGGTACTTTGCACTACTTTTCGTCCCATCTAGATCACTGCGCTGGGGGATCGCCTGCGCTACCCTACACAAGCACGTGTCGCTCATAGCGATACGCCCGACCTACACCGACGTCAGAACTTACAGTAATCCACATCTCATTCAAATGCACACTACAATGACAATCGGACTTTTCCCTACCATATTCTGCGAGTCGTTGTCCACTCGGAGGTTTCTGACTTGTACAGCCAGCTCCCCCTCCGTGCTTAGTTCCACGGTGGCGTAAGGCGGCAGTGACATTTGACTGGTCACTTGGTTCTCGGCCACGATGTACACAGTGTAGGCGTGGTTGGGCTCCAGGCCTGCAAAGTGGTATACGGTAGAACTGGATTGATTTTAGCTTGATTACGGCAGAGTTGATCACACTTTTCTCATGCAAATGGATCTCATGGCACGTGGCAAATAGCAGGCACGGATCTAGGATTTTTCTGTAGGGGGGCCCAAATGTATACACTTTTAGAAATTCTTTTGAATAGCGCCGCAGGCGAAAATTTTGCCATTTCTAATCGCCACAGACGAAAATCTGTCATTTCTAAGCGCCGCAGGCGAAATTTTTGCCATTTCTAAGCGCCGCAGGCGAAAATTTTGCCGTTTCTAAGCGCCGCAGGCGAAAATTTTGCCATTTCTAAGCGCCGCAGGCGAAAATTTTGCCGTTTCTAAGCGCCGCAGGCGAAAATTTTGCCGTTTCTAAGCGCCGCAGGCGAAAATTTTTACGTTTGTGGGCCTTTACTTCCAATTTTCAAGGGCCCGCCCAGTACTACAGTCCGGGCTCTAGGGGGGGCCCGGGCCCCCTGGGCCCCCCCCCCTGGATCCGTGCCTGGCAAATAGCGATCTACTTATGATGGGAGTTACCGTAGCTGATACACAAGTGCCCTGCAAATACCGTAACCCGGTACCCACCATTCAGCGTGACTTGCGTCCCGTTGATCCTCGTCTTGCCCGGGCTGTACTGGGTGCTGGTGGGGCAGCCTGTGCAGCGGATACGGTACCAGATCTCCTGTCTCCCTCCCTTGGAGATGGGTTCCTGCCACGAGATCACCGCCGAGCTGCTGCTTACAGAGGCCACTCTGGCGTTGGTCGGACTGTCGGGCGACTCTGAAGTAGAATAAGTGTATGAGACATACAGTAATCTCAAGTGCGCCACCACCCTTTTAACCTGCTGTTCTTCAGCTGGATCTGTGCGGATCTAACGGCATGCGTGCGGTTCTTCGGTACGGCCGCTAGAGAAGAGCTACAGCGGAGATCGACACATCAGCAGATTCCCCAGACGATTTCATGAAGATTGGTTTTTGTTGCGCGAATATCGGGTGAGTATTTCAGAAGTTATGCATGATTTTCCAGTTAAAAAGATCCGCAAAATGTAAAATACGCATCGGCGCAATGCGAGTTTTCCGATTTTGACGAAATTTCAACACGTGATAGAGCTCGAAAAGACGCATCCAACGCAAGTTACCGCAAGTCGCTGTGATGCACCGTTCACGAGTTATGGCCTAAAGTTTGTCCTACTTCAGCATAGGGGCCATAGGGATGAATAAGCAGCGCAAACTTTGGCATGCCATAACTCGTGAACGGTGCATTACAGTGACTTGCGGTAACTTGCATTGGATACGTCTTTTCGAGCTCTATCACATGTTAAAATTTCGTCAAAATCGGAAAACTCGCATTGCGCCGATGCGTATTTTACATTTTGCGGATCTTTTCAACTGGGAAATCATGCCTAACTTCTGAAATACTCAACCGATCTTCGCGCAACAAAGACCAATCTTCATGAAATTGTCTGGGGAATCTGCTGATGTGTCGACCTACGCTGTAGCTCTTCTCTAGCGGCCGCACCGAAGAACCGCACGGATGCCATTAGATCCGCACAGATCCAGCTGAAGAACAGCAGGTTAACATTGTTAAACCTTGGCTCCATTCAAACAAACGCTTACGTGTGCAAGGCACCGAAGGCAGTTCCCCGGGGGCGCGGAAGTAGTCGGCGGCGCAGTCGCACCTCTCGCTGGCCGGCTCCACAGACCTGCTGTGAGCCGGACATCGCTGACAGGCCGTGGGCCCCTGGCCGAACTTGAAGCTGCCCGGGGCGCACGCTGCAGTACGGTAATGCGACTTCGTGATACGGTATGCTGTGCATGACTTCGTAATCATCGTGCAAGATGGTCCCCAAGGTGTGACACTGACGCTTCCTTGCTTCGCTGTCAATAATTTGTTTCCCCTTCAGACACCAATCGGCGACCGTCCCTTCCCATTCCCACGTAGTAGCGCGCGAGGGTGTTAGCGAACTCCCGCGCGCCAACTGTCGTAATGTGATCATAATGATACCGCCGCGCGTGCGCGCATCCGTGAGAACAGAGATTGGACACGACTTCTGGCGCGCGGCGCATATGCTAACGCGGCGCTCTGTCGTCCTTGAGACGCCATTTCGCGCCCGCCGACCTGCCAGCGCTCTCTACCTGTCATCATCCGCAAGTCAAGAGAGTCGGTCTACTAATGGATCCGCCGAAAGAAGGGGGGATCATTATTATTGTATCCGGCGCGCAAAGTTGCCGCCCACTCCACCACTAGCAAATGGAAGAGACAGAGACAGCCAGGTGGGCAATTTGTCCTCGGCGCAGGAAGAACTCATAAACCCGACAGACCCCGCGGCCGGCCGACAACAACAGCCTTGCGCGAATTTGTTACGGTCCAGGGAATCCGCGCGCCTTCTGGAAAGGGTGGCCGTCCCTGTCAGAAGAGTCGATGTTCGACGACGACGACGACGACGACACCATCCCCCAACTCAATGGATGGCTAGTAGAGACTAGAGACAGACCTTTCGCATCGTTGTCCGGACGACGACAGAAGGAAAATCCCCAAAGCAAACCCCAGGCGCTGCGCAGTGCCCCTCTGCATGAGCGCGCGACGCGAGAGGCAAATCGTGTTATTGTGGCTAATATAACGGTGAATCCGATTTGCGCACGCGCTCGCTCGCCGTCCCTCTGCCAACACAGTGCGCTGGGATTCTGCAGTCCAACTCACTACCTCCCCCATTGACCGTCACGCGCCGGCGGGCGCACGTCCTCATGTCAACCTGACGACAGCCGTCGCCGACAGTCATTGAAATTTGACAATTTGTCCGTCAGTGAAATGATTCAGCGGCGAGCGCGCGACGCGCAACGAGAACACAATGGCGACCGCCGATCAGAAATTGGCCTGCCGACTCAGTCGAACGGAAGCCAGCCAGCCGATCGAAAATAGAGTCGCGTGCATTGGGTGCGACTCGAAAACGTGCCCCCCTCACTCCAAATCTTCAAAGTCCGAAACAGCTCGAGCAAAAAGCAAGCAGCGCGTCTCTCGTTGACCTTCCATGGGTCATCTGACAATCACCCAGAGTGACAGGTCAGCAGCAGAGCAGACCAGCGGCGGCGTCACACGCGCCCAGGATTGAGTCATTAGGGGCGCCTCTCGCTAACAATCGGCAAACAAGGAAGATGGAGAGAGTGCGCGCGCAACTGTCTTCCTCATTCTTCTTCTCCCTCCACAAAACATCTGTCCAACAATTCAGCCGCCCCTCCCCGAAGAGCCACCAGCAGCGATAAACGGCAGCGCCCACTTTTGGGTCAGGTGGTGGCGCCGTCGCCGTCGTCGCGCAGAGTAGCCTCTCGAGAGACTTTCTTCGAAGCTTCTTTGGGCCGCGCGCACCACACGACGACAATGGACTCAACGAACATCTGTCCCTCCCATTCTTCGCTGCCTTCGCTCTCACTCTTCTCTCAGCAAAGGGGTGTGGCTCGACGACGTCGAGAGGTCACTACCAGCACCTACTGGCGACCGCAAATATTTGAGGAGAAACACAAGAAGCCACACGTACAGATGCGCCACGTGTTTGCACGAAACTTCCACAAGGCGAAAGGCCAAGAGTTTGGAAGGATGTGTGGCTCAATATGTAGCACGGCCCCCAGATAATCATTTGTTGTCTTGCGAGCGTACCCTGGATGGAGCAACGGAATTCCAGCTAGCCAAGCAGAGTGGCCAGTCTGTCATGAAAGCGCGCGTGCCGGCGAGGCCCACTCGAGTGAAACGGTCGTAAAGCGAGTTCTATTGCCGCCCTCCCCCCCACCCCCTTCTCGAATTGCTTTCGCGAGTTCCAAACCGAGCGCCATTCTCATGCTGGTGGCAGTGATGCAATATTTTCGCCTCTCTCTCCCTCGCTCGCGTGCCCAGCGCCGGTTAATTTCGTTTCTTGCCTCTTCTGGCCGAAGCTCACACTTCCCAGCAGCCGACGGGACTTATCGGGAGGCGAGCAGGCGACAAGGGAGCAGCCAGCTCCGACTCTCCAGAGGAAAGCAGCCGACTGACCGACACGACGCAGCAGCGCAGCGCCAGACGCTTTCATTTAGCTGATTAGCAGGCGGCGCACTCTGTACTTCGTCCAGTGGTCAACCGAGGGCCGCGCCCGCCAGCAGTAGGAGTAATTTCCCCTTCAGCGCGGCGCCAAACCCATTCCGACAAGCCCCTTTATTCGAACGAGCGCCGTCGTCGGCGCTGGGGTGCGGCGGATCATTCGGCGCTATCATTTGATTAATCGCGTCTTGAATGGTCTGACGACGACTGAGAATCGGTAAACATTCTCTCGAGGAGGAAACGACAGCGTGGAAACGAAGCGACTTCGCATCTTGACGTTTCCTCGCTGGCTTCACACGACCGAGAACTGCGTCCCTGCGGATAGGCGAATTCAACAGGCAGCCGATTAGGCGGCCAAGAAACAAGGCTGGGAACGCGTCGGCGCGCCGACAAATCGCATTCCGGCGAAGGTCGAACAAAGAAACATTGCAAGGAGACGGCGGCGGCGTCGAGCTCTCAAAGTGCCGACCCATGTGCGCGCGGAGGCTGGAATCGAGCACGCACATTCCCTGTTGTTGCCTTCTCGTCTCGTGTGTATGTGTCATCTCTTGTGGAGCGAGGACAGCTGCGCTGTCGCTGACGACCGTGACGCGTTGTTGCAGTGCTGCTGTTGCCGTTTCACGCCGAGACCTAATCAGGCGCCGAGATCAAAAGGCCAACGGCGCCCTCGAATTAGCGAGTCACTTGACCGCCCTCTTCTTCCCATTGTGTTCCGCCGATGAGAAAATGACTCCCTTGTCGAGTGCGACGACAAAAGAAAACAGCCACTACTGAGTCGACCACGACAATCGTCGCCGTTTGACTTCGCCGCCAAGGGTGGCAGCGGCGGCAAGAAGTCATGCCAAAGAGCGAGCGGGCGCGAAAACGCGCCGGACCGACAATAACTCCGTCCCTCCCAGTCTCTGCCTTGTTGTGCCCAGCGTCCACCCCCATCCACCACTGCTGTGTGTGTCCAGCGCGCCCCTATTCAGTCACACCTCAACGATCCCATTCAGGGGGGCGCCAAAGGCGCTGCTAATGGGGATTTCTGTCCAGCGCCGCGCTGTCGTCTTCCTTCTCTCTCTCCTCTTTCACACCTTCCAGTCCGATGGGCGGCGAGCCAGCGTCCCACCTCTTGTGGCGCATTACAGAAACCGCAAAAGTGCCGCGCCGGTATATGTACACAACAGAACGCGCCGGCGCCAGACAGACGGCCAGAAACCTGCTCGCGTCCAGAATACATACATAGAGCGACGACGAACGGCGCGCTGAATATTTGAGCAAATTAGCGCGAAAAGCGCGCTTTGTTTACAACGACGGGCGCGACAGTAATCAGCGCTGATGGCAATGGAGCCGAGGAAAACAGAACGCGACAATTATTGTCATCGCATTAGCGAGGAGAGGAGGCGGAAAGTGCCAAATGGCGACGACGACGACAGCGACGCTCCCCCATTGCTTGCTTCCAGATTGCTCTTCGCCCGTGCACCCAATTCTGCATTGAATTGCCGAATCATGCGCAAATAGACGAGGGTTGTGTATGCGCAAGCTTACAGAGCTAATGTGTCAGCGAGCGTGTAATGGATAGGGCACTAGCGCACTGGAAGAGACCTCAATCGGCGGCGCAACTGTGTCAACAACTCCTCTGGGAAAGCCGCCAGAATTACAGGCGTATCACCCGTCGTCTGACCACTGTCTGTCTCTGCAGCTGGCCACTATCTATTGCCGAGGGTCGAATTATGACGCATACGTGATGAGCGCCCGTAAAACCCCTATCTGCGAATGGTGCTTCAGATTGGCGCTAGCATTTGCGCCCACAAAATCGCAGGCTTTAGCGGCGCCGACCGCTTTTGTTCCTGCTTCGTCCGAGTCTCGTGTTTGGCCTGCGTGCGACCAAAGGTCGTTCGCCGCTGTCGCCATCATTAGAGGGAGCAAATTGTCGAATTTTGACGCAGCCATCTGGCTTTTCCGGGCGCATAGAAGGACGCCCTAGCGAATTTACACCCCCCCCCCCCTCACCCTTCTCTAGCTAACCCAGAACTAAAGACGGATCGGACACTGCAATTTGCAACTAGAAAGCCATAACGAGTAGACTACAGTCAGTCCGCTCCCAGCGCAGCGCCGGTAGTAAAACGTCCGCTTTGAAAAATCGAGGCGCTTTCGACGAGTAAAACCAATCGAATTCATACATTAGCCGCCCAAAGCTAGCAGAGTGGCCCTAGCGAGTCCCCCAGAGCTATTAGCTACCACCCCCCCCCCCCCCTCTCAAGCGCTTGGCCACTAATGTACATATTTGCTTTCGCAAGGGAGTTTTCGTGTTGTGTCCATTCTAAGAGCCGAGACACTTACCTACCGCACCTCTCCTCACCTAGTCGCAACTTCCAAGCGCTTCGTTCCAAACGAAAATCGATGTCATTCGGCTTGACGAAATGGAGAGACAGAGAAAGCTAGTCCCTCCCCCCTTTAGCTCCACTATACAGAACAAGCGGCGGAAGCGCCGTTAAAAATGCACGAAGGTCCATGGAGGCGGCGCCACTCGAAAGCCAAGAAGGCGCCAGTGGCAGCGCTAAGAAAGCGGCGCCCCGAAAGGCCGATTCATCATCCCCCGTTGTTGTTCCATCCAGCCGACCCCCTGGCCTACAACCGAGCCCCGAGAATAGCTCGCTTGCTCGCCGGCACAAGAAGACGAACAAAAAACCCTTTGCAAGAGTCGGCCCGTATGTCAGTCAGGAATCAAGCGGCGACGGCGACCGGCCGGCGCCCAAAGCCAGCCGGCGAAGCTAGCAACGCGCCCCGCCCGCGCGCGCGCTCGATTTGTCAGCGGCGCCAAATTAGGTCGTGACAGCTCCGCGGGACCCCACATGAGTCAACGGCAAAGCTCCGGGGAGCGATTACTCTGCCAACTGAAAGGGAAACGGTAGCTGACCTGAGCAGCCCAATCCATCTGGGGAAGGCTCGAAGCCGGGCAGGCAGCGGCAGGAGCCCTTCAGAAGCGTCCAGTTGCCGTCGGCCATGCAGATGTACTTCGGCTTCAATCCATCCTCGGGCACAGAATTGTCCACGCAGCTGCCGTCGACCTCGACGATGGCCATCTCCTTGCCGCCGGCCGTCGTCTGCGCGAAGTGGGCAAAGCGCGTCGTCGTTTCCTCGCAGACGCGGTAGTAGATCTGGGGAGAAAGAAGCGAACTACCGTAGAACCAAGGGGACAAAAACAAGCTCGTATGAATGTACAGTACTCACCTTGACGCCGAGCAGGGAGGTGCACGATCCCTGGTCGCGGAAGGCGAAGTAGACGCCGCGTCGCGTCTGCCGGACGCTTCTCGTCTCAGTGTTCTTCATGCCCACTTCTGTCCTGGTGGTGAAGCGGCCGCCGTCGGCCGCGATCCTGTCCAGGCGCGTCCAAGTGTCGGGCCGCTCCCAGTCGGCCTCGGGTCGGTCCGTCTGCCGGTAGTAGAGTTCGAATGTCTCCTTGCAGATCTTGACCTCCTCGTGGTAGTTCTGGCAGTCGCGCATGGAGAACTCCATCTCCACGAAGACCCGCTGGGCGTCGCCCGTGTCCACGAATGGGGTGCGCAGCCAGTTGTCGGCGCCGGCGTCGTCGATGTCGCAGACGGTGAAGGCGCGCCGATTCAGCTTCTGCCCGTCCGCCTGACTGCTGGTCGTGAACGACTCCTCCGCCCACTGAAAGGACGGCAGGGCGTAGAGCGATCATCAAGCTTCAATGTGCGTGTGTGTGTGTGTGTATGCTTCAGAAGCGTCTTTGCTCGGCGAATGTGTGGCAATGTATCTGCTGACACAACCCCTTTCTCCATCTCGCTACGACTCCAGTGCCGTTGGAGAGAGCTCAAGGCCGACAGTTGGGCGCCGCGCGCCCACAAAAACCCTCGCAAACTTGTTGTCCCGCCCCGTTTCTTTCACAGTGGCGGCGGCAACGAAGAAGACGGCGCCGCCCCGCGGCAGTCAGTCGTTGTTCGCTATCTGACTCGAAAATCTCCCCCATTCGAAGACGACGACAGTTCTGCTGCCTTCCAACAACAACTGAATGCCGTCTGGGTCGCCCCACTGTCACGGCCATTTCGTTTTGTGCGCCTCTGCTGGGCAGCGCACTGAAATTTCGCGAGCGTCGCCCATAACTGCGCCCCTACTTTGCGTTCGACGACAGAGAGGGAGATCTCAGTCAAGCCAAACTGAGAGGGGGGGGGGGGGAGGTGGGTGACATTCCGTCCGTAAAGGAGTGGCCAGTGCGCCCCACCCTCTAATTAGCACCCCCGGCCAACAATTGGCGGGAGCAACAGGCGAAAGTGACTTTTCCCTCCCTTCCCTTCCTTCCAAAGACAACAGGTGGACAATGGGACGCGCCCCGACGGCACTTATTCACGCTAACACCCACTCCCTTCCCGTCTGTGGAGGAGACACCGGAACAGAGCAGCACCCATTGTCTTAACGCCGACCCTCTGCTAGGTAACGAGCTTGGCTGCGCTGCGCTCTCAGAAGTGTCCTGATGCGGAATCGAATCGAGTTACTGTGCACTTTCGAATAAGTGCACATAAGAAGCGGCGCGAATATCGACCGCAATGCGAACACTGTATACAATCGCCTGCTCTTCCAACGCAGCTTGTAGCCGATGACAAATCCCCATCATGACCTCAAAGTGGAAGCCGACTGGACAGACTCCGCGCTCGCGTCATAATAATCCACCTGTCCGCTCCCATTACACCCCCTTTATGGGAGGCAATTCGATCGCCCTTTCCAGTCATGAATAGGGAATTGAAATGGTCTCTACCCCCTGTCCTACCAACGACTTTTACAGCCACAGGGACCGGTCGTAACTAACGACGACAGACAGCGACAGGACGCTGACAACGACCCCCTAATTGACTGGCTGACAGACAGCACAGGTGAACCGCCAAAAGGCGCGCGGCGCTTACTCACCAAATTGTCCCAATAACTACGGTAGCTATGTGTGCTCGCTGCCGCAACGAAATGAAGAAATGAAATGAAATGGAACGCACTCCTTTGTTCGGCGGGTAGGTGGCCCATTTCAGCATGCGCGTCTCCTTCGTCGTGTCCAGAAGCACCACTGAAATGGAAAGGCACAATTTGTATTTTAAAATAAAAAATATTGCGTAATACTGCTGCTACAGTATCGTGCCACCATTCTGCCCTACATCATTACAGCCCATTTACGTTTCGTGGTGCTGCTTCGTGCTTCCGACTCGCCAAAACGGCGGCGTCATCTGTTGATCGTGATACCGTTTCTGGTTTGTTTGTCCACCCCAACCAACCGCACGGGGCGCCGATCGGTCAGTCATATCGCGTTTCCTGCCCCTCCTGTCCACCACATGCACGCGATACGGCCCTCTGTAGAGGGAGAAATATGGCCGACGTCGCCGCAACTGACCTGCCCTCCCTCCCTCCCACTACATAGGTACGTAGATAGCAGACAATCCAGCGAGATGCGACGACGAATGAGTGACACGCAACCGACCGCAGAGGGAAGATACTACTGGCGCGATCGACGGACGGACGACGACTGTTGCTGTATCGCTCATCCGTCCGTCGCCAATCGACGACGGCAGACGTGCCCGGAAGCCACTACCGCGCCGCAAGAAAATGGCCAAAACAGAAGCGCGACCGGCGCCAGTATAACCGCGCGCCGGACGCAACTGTTTCCACGAACGAGAAGCAGCACAATCGCCAATTACGGCGTTGTGAGATGCGGTGACGACCCCTCCCTCCCTAGACGAGGAACTATTCCCTGCCATTCGTACAACAGACCGCCTATTATTAGTCAGAAGAGAAACAATGCAACAGAAGCCGAAACTCCGTGTGTTCAGCCGCCCTTCCGTCGTCGGCGTTTGCCAAGCGCCAATGCGTCATCGGTAGTACCAATAGCTCTGGTCTGCCTTCCAGAAATACTTCAGGGTGAAACAGAAATTGGCCTCCACTTCAGTAGTGAATTCAACTATGGATTGTGCCTCTCCACTTGAGAACAGTTCTCGTCTTTTCATCGCTTCTAGCGCGACATAAGAGCTTTATTGACCAAACAAGCAAGCGCCGCGACACTGGCCGCCTTGCACAGACTGCCTTGAAAACGCCTGCTTCAGTGCCCCTTCCCTCCCAATTCAAACAAGCGTGTTCCGTTGGGCTTTTAGTCGTCTGCCCATGGTCGCCATCCTATTCTCATGCGCAAATTAGAACGACAAAAGCGGGAGAACGTCATACGAGCAGCGAGGGAAGACAAGAAGACTGTGGAGCCGAAAGCCGGTTGCGGCGGCACAGAGCACGAGAAATGGCTCCGTCCCAGTCTCTGCACTGTTGTGAAGAGCCACAGCGCAAAACGGAAAGACGATGACAGATATTCTCCTCTTTGCGCCCCCCGCCCCCCCCCCCCTTCTCGGCTAGATTGATCGTTACGCAAGAGTGACGACAGAAGAGAGAAGCCCCCCAAACGAAAACGATGACGCGACGGAGGGGCCTCTCGGAAGAGCACTAATAGGCGCCCCCTCTAATCTCATTCCTGCCTTGTCAGCCGACGTCCCATCAAAGAGACCAATCGTCTCGGCTGAGTTCTCTATCTTCCGTTCGCTGTCGTCGGTGTTGTGCACCGCGCTCCAGCCTCGACACAAACGAGCGACTTCGGCGCGGCTTATCTCGCCGCCGCGACGACGGCGATGGCACCCATCTAGCCAAGTTCGGAAAACAGCTCAGCTGCGTCGACAGTGCGTACGGCAGACGACATCAAAGGGGCAGCCGCGGTGTCGCCAGGCATGGCAGGCCGACAGAGAGGCGGCGGACGGGCCATCTTCTCGCCGCGTGGTTTCCCTGATTTACTGCGTCGAATTACAGGCCGCCGGCCCACAGTTTGTGTAAAAGTTTTATTCGCTGCTAGCTGGTCGCTCGACGACTCGTCCTCCCTCTCCTCCCCCCCCCCCCGCCAGTGATTATCGCGCGTCGCGTAGCACGACGACCAACACTTGTCGTGGTCGTCGTCGTCGTCTGGTCGCGCCGTGAAACTGGAACGCGCGCCGGCGCGAAATTCAACGCCCGCCGCGTCGAGTGGTGGGGTGTCGCGCATCTTCGCGCCTCCTGCGTCCTATTCTTCTCGTGTCACACCGGGCGACAAAATGCGACAAACGACTACACGCTCGGCGCGGCGGCGACTGCCAAACTTCGGCAGGAGACCCATCCATCAGTCAGTCAGACGAGGACACAAAGAAATCCCATTAGATGGGCGAACTGCGAGCGTTGCGTTCCCACAAGCCACCAACCTAATTCCGACTAAGACACCAAACGATCAAACAACACTTCAGCGAGCGCCCCTCAAGGCGGGATTTGCGCCAAACAAGCCGTTCGTCGAGAAAACCAAAGGAGCGCCCAAAAGAGCGGTCGATGTTCTCCCTCCTACTCGTGTGTCCTCATTGGCATTCGGCGCGAAGTGTCCCAACCACTAGAGCCCAAGGGCCCCAATCCCTTTTGGGCTCTCCTCGTGCATTGAGTGAGAATAGTGGAGGTCTAAGGTGGGCAAATAGAGGCGGCGGCGGCGGCTCCTTTGAACCAACTTTCTTCCCCACCCACCCACCGACCGACCGCAGATAAAGGCCAGGAAGCCGCTGGTCTCTCTCTTTGGAATCGCCGCCCCTTCTCCCAGTCCACTACTCTGTCTGTGTCTGTTTCCTCACTCCCTCCCTGCTACCTGTCTGCGGTTGGCCCCACTATCTGCACCCCTACCAAGAGGAAACGACCATATTTCAGCCGGTCAATAATCTCTCGTTGCCGTCGCCGAGCGGTAGGCAATAACAGTCGTAGCCGACGGCCAAATGCCAGCTCGCCGGGTCTGTCCCACGCTACGGGACTATGAGACCCGACAAAAAGTCGACGACGACCGCCAGCGGAGCGGACGCAAGCAAACGCTCTTCGCTGACACTTCGACAACTCGAAGACCTCAAGACGCGCAACAATATGATTACTCTCTTGTGTTTTCGCATTGCTTGCGATTGCAGAGCCAATCCTGGCCGTCAATACCGGTCGAGCGCAACCGACCCTCGCGCAAAGGCCAACGGCGACCATCGCCCGATGGATGTGCAGTGTTGTTCTTGCGGCGCTCGACGTCGCCGGCGGCCCTTCCAGCCGAGTGCATATAGGCGATATGATTGCTGCAAAATTGCGTCGCAAGGTCGCCCCCGTGCCGCCGATGGAGTCAGCGACTGGGAATGCCCATCGCCTTTCCTCGTCTTCGGGGAACCTCCACAGCGCGCCGTGTGACTGCGCATCGTCGGCGGCCGAGCGCGACAGAATTTTATCGTCTTTCGCCATCGAGAACTGTTCAGCTGCAGCTGGCTGACTGACTGCCTGTTGTAGCGCCTCCTCCACATGTGCGAAGAGACGAGGCACAATGCAGTGAAACGACCGCGACGACGACGACGAAGACTCAAAGAAGGCGAGATCCTACTGGGCGATAGGCCGCCAAACGGTCCACGACCCAGGCAGGCAACAAGAAGGGGCGAGTGGCGACGACGGCGGAGGCGAAGTCGAACTGAACAAATTCGATTTGCAGCCGACCAGAAGAAGCAGGCGTTTGCGTCCCTGGAGGTTTCGGCCGTCGAAGTCGACCCTTTGGAAGGGAAGACGCCGCCAGGCCTTGTTCGACCGAGTAGAAGAAATTACTTTTGGCCCCAACACCACCCCACCCCACACGAAAACTTGACCAGATGCTACCCCCACATACTGGATGGATCGCGTGTCGTCTTTCGAGGGCCGAAGAACGAAAGAAAACACTCCTCGCAACCCAACTAGCCCACGAGACGGTCGACCATTCGAAACGGCACTTCCGCGCCGAAAAACAGCGCCCGTTATTGACACTCTCGAAGATGCGAAGGGAGGCACTAGGCAGTACAGTGGATGTAAGAGAAGAAGACTCGTGAATCCGCCAATCAAACGGAGCCACTTTAACCGCTGGTGGTGGTAGGTAGCGATTCAAAGGCACGAGCTGACGATGAGTAGCTTACTCCAAAGCTGACGACGGGAAGAGGAACTGCCAAAATTCTGCGGAGACGAAGGGAGCAACTGTCTGGTCGGCTAGACGACGCCTATCGGGTGGCCGGAAGGTGGCCGAGGCGCGAAACCCCTCGCCTATTTACACAAACTTGTTAATTGTTGCCGCCTCGTCTCTTCCTTCGATCCTACTGACGTCCGAGAGAGGCGAAGGAATCCCTCCACAATCGCCAACTGACACCTTTGCTAAGCCGCCGCCGCCGCCGCCGCCAAAGGCTCGCATTCGCTTCTTCTCCTCACGTTGACGCACGGTTAGCGCGCGAGTTGCCAGCTCGAGCCGCCGAATGCGAGGGCGCCTGTCGGCTATTTGGCGTTTTTTCCTCGGCCAGAGGCGGTCGCCCAGGTGTCGGCCGGGTTAATGGGCGAAGGCCGACAACGATGATAAATGCGTCTATTGACTGGACAACAGTGGAGTTCCGTCCGCCATCCGCTCTTGCATAGAGCCTGCAACGCTCCCTACTTACCTACTCGAAAACGCGGAAGGAAGCACCCAACGCCGAAACGCCCCGGGCGCTCCGTACACTACACTACACACTAAAGAACGCCTGCGCCTCGCGTGACACCGTTTCAAACGACACAGGTCCTGGGAAAAGTGTCGGCAGTCGCGCAGAAACGATCGCCGTGTCAATTGGTTGGTTCGAATGGATGGAGGGCTGACCCCATCCGAAACGTTTCCCACTGGTTACCACCAGTAGTGGCGACCAGAAGCACGCAGCAGCAGCAAATTAGGACGCAAATTATTCCTCTCTTCCTATTGTTCTCCACAAGAAGAGGTCAGAAGACAATGCACATCCTACATCCTAACCAGACATCTGCGCTCAAAAATCGACATAAAAGTTGCCCTACCTCTCTCCGCAAAAGCTCCTCGAGTCGATAATAATCCAATGGTCGTTTGCAGAAGCAGGGACGCAAACAGACAGCCATGGCGGCCCATCTTCAGCCAGCGCCGAACCACAGATTTCCCACAACAAAATTTGCAGCGAATCGTCAGCCGGCGGCCATCGGCGAATCCAGAAGAAGCAGAAACGGATTGTCGTCGCCGGCGTCTCGCTTGCGGCTCCTTTCTCGAGGTAAGAAGGTCGATTCCTCTTCTTCAAAAGACGTCTTCTGTCTCCCAGGAAGGCAGGCAACCAGGCTCTAGAATAAGACCTTACTGCTAAGCAGGACAATGGAAGAGGAAGAGCAGGGGGACGGAGATAAAACGGTCGTATAATCACAAAGACAACCACAAAGAGTGCAGGAGGGGAGGTGGGACAGCCGGAGAAGGAGGGGGACCCCCATCATTGCCCCCAAATGGGCGCCGGCCAAACTCTAAGGACGCCAGCGGAGCGCGCGAGAGAGACAGGGGAGAAACATAAATCCCGCGCGGCGACAGCGCACAGGGGACGAGGAGAGACAACGACAGGAATTATAGCAAGGGGTCGACCTGACCCCTAACCCTGGACCCCAGTCCCACCAAGGCACAAACGCCAGCAAGACGGGACGAGGCGCGCGCGACGGACCCCACTGGATCAGCGGCAAATCTGATTATACGTTTTGGGAGGGAAGGGAAGGCACAGGGAGGAATGAGTGAAGGCGCCTAGAGTGCGCTCGCTCGTTGGCGCGCACCACTACGCGTTAGGGGGCGTGGCCTAAGTGGCGCCGCCTACCGGCCGGCCGCGAAAACAGTTGACACACGCCCCAATCGAGCTTATCAAGCGGAAACGAGCGGTTGTAACGCGATCAGCGGGAGGGCCGGCGCTCAAAAGGCGCCGCAACTAGACGCCCTTAGTAGGCTACTAATTACCAGATTAGGACACCGCCCGGCAGGCACACAAGCGGGCGCCGGCGGCCCTTCCAACCCAAACATACCCGCGGCGAAGTTCAAAAGGGGAGGATCGGGCCTCTCCCCTATCAGCGATGTGGCAAACGTTGTTTTACTGTCAAGGGACGCCAAACGTCCAATTGCAGATAACGTGAACAGAGCGCAGCGGGTAACGAGAAGCGGCAACCCAAACACCACACTGAAACCAACCAGAGCGAAATCTAAACCTGACCAATCGACGTCGCACGATTACTGTAACTTCTCGACACCGTCTCTAGATCAAAGTGCGACAAAGGAGCAAGAGCCACATGACAACGTCTCAGTATCATCATTAATCAACACGAAATCCGAATTTCTCTCCTGGTTCTGGACGGGCGCACAATTGTGAACACTGCTAACGAGAACGGAATGGCTCCTTTTGTTCCACTGGAGACTCGTCGCACTACCGCCACTTGCCTGAAATAGGGATACACTGTATTTGAGATAGCGTATTTCCTCCATGGGTGCAGGCCACCAGGAGGCCAGGGGGGGGGGGGTCTTAAGGAAAATTTTCGATAGGGGGGGGGGGGAGGGGTCCGGTACCCGTAAAATCAATTTGGGATGGCCAAAAATGTGCCTAAAAACGCCCTATTTTGATCAAAAACACGCTAATTTGTGCAGAAATGGACGAAATATAGCGCCGCAGGCAAAAATTTGGACAAAATAGGACCAAAAACTACGAAAAATACAAGAAAATTTCCGAAATTCCCGGATTTTTTTCCGAATTTCGGATGCCAGGGGGATCTCCGGAAAAATTTCCTGAGGGCCATGGCCAGAGAGGGGGCGGGGGGGGGGTTCCCCCCCCCCCCCCCCCCGCCTGCACCTATGATTTCCTCCAACAAGTGCCCTATCGCCTTCGCCCTTCCCCCCCCCCCCATAATATGCGCCCCACCCTCCCCTTCACGCACTAAACCAGTCCAATAAGTATACCTTTAGAAGCCGCCGACCGACAGTATACGAGCCAATAATAGGCGCTTCCCCCTCTACCATACAGCCAGGGGGTTACTGTACAAGAGACACGACAAGGCAGAACCGAACCCGTGTTGGTCTGGGCGGCGGCGAACTGCGCCGCGCTGGCCGCCGCCGATGTCGGATGCGAGGTGGTGAAGGTGGTCGAAGCGGGCGCAGGCGCAGTAGTAGCAGCAGCTGCAGGAGTGGTGGTGGTAGAAGTGGCGCCGGCCGTCGTCTGCGCGTAGTATCCGCCGTAGGCAGCGGCCCAGGGGTAGTAGCCGTAGGCGGCGTACCCGTAGGCGCTGTAGGCGGCCTGCCAGGCGGCGGCGGCCGCGGCGGCGGTGGCTGCGGCGGCGGCGGCGCCTCCGCCGGCGACACTCTGCAGGTGGAGAATCGGGGCGCCATTCAGCTGTAGGGCGTTAGAGATGTAAAGTTCTTTTGAGATTTTTTTCAAAAAGTTTTTTTTATTGAAAAAAGTCGGCCGACTTTTTTCAATTGAAAAAACCTTCCTGTGGATTGTGGGTAGAAGTTACCGTGTTGGTATTAATATCTTCCACAATCTACATAGCTAACTTGAACTTGATAATAAGTTCATTATTTAGCGCAGAATTATGTCATGATCTCATGAAGACCAAATATGCGTCAGTTTTGGCCCTGCGGGCAGCTCAGAGTGTGAGAAGTGAAGGCGGTTGTCACATTTTGGCGTCAGTTTTGTTTAATATATCGCTGTAAAACATCCAAACCACTCTGCCATGGAATGCATAGGCTGAGAGTACCATGCTTTGCATAAAACACTGTAGCACCCTATGGTAGGCTTTGGGTACACGGACCTAGTACTTTAGAAAAAAAAATCTTTTTTGAAGTTTTTGGAAAAAAAACCTTTTTTACATCTCTTGTAGGGGCGTAGCCACTGTAGCCACGATTGACAAGCGGGAGGGGTAAGAGAGTTGTGGGGTGGCGGACATTGTGGATACCCTCCCCACTAACGTTCTGCTACAGCGCACACTGATGTTGGTTGGCGTGCAAAACAGGCATAACTACAGTAAGCGAAATAAGCACCTGATCAGCAGTGGCCTTCTGCTGACTCGTGGCGGCGGCAGCTGCGCTGGGAGTAGCGGCGGCGGCGGCCGGCCACTGATATCCTCGCGCGTGCTGCGCCGCCGCCGAGGCCGCGGCCGCCGCCGCGTTCTGCGTCGACTGCTGCAGAGGGGCCGCCTTGTAGCTCTGCAAATTGGGAAAGTGACAGGATAGGCACACTCAACACATCTCAACTCTTCAGCATAAAGAGCACAGTAGGAAAGTCCTTCCGAAGTGGAATAGGCGTACAAATACCTCTCACCTTTGAGAAGTCGACCTCCTGGTTTCTATCTGCGGCATAGTCGACGTTGGCACCGCCGCCTGCGCCGTAGGGCATTCTGGGCGGCGGCTGCCCGTAGGCCGACTGGTGCTGCAGCGTGGGCGCCCGCCCGCGGTCGGCGCCGCCCCATGGAGAACCTGTAGTGGGTACTCAGTGGAAGTGCGCCCCACATTGTGAAATGGTGGGCGCTTCCTTCCTGGCACCCTACCGGCGAGCGGGTATCTGGCAGGCGCCATGGGCGGCGGCCTCCTGGGAGCTCCGTAGCCTGCGGGCGTCCTGGACCCGTACATGGGCCCGCCCCGGTGCCAGCCGCCGCCTCCGCCTGCCAAGGGAACTTGGGATTAGATACCGTCAGTACACCAATAAGCCCTCCCCCCTCCCCTCCTCCTCCCCAACTTCAGCGTTCGAAGAACGACGTTGAGGGGGCAGGGGGGGGGGGCTTATTGAAGTATGTATAGTACGTTTTTAAGGGAAACCGACGTTTCGTAGCAACTTCAATAGGCACCCCCCCCCCCTCGAATTGATCCTCGCCCCCCCCCCCCCCCCCCCCCAAGAGAGGTGTTCCAAAACACGCCTCCCCACAACGGACTGAGAAATAACTCCACAAACCTTACTCAAGTGTTTACAATACACTTCTTTACGAAGAACACAGTACATCCAACTCTCCCTCCCTCACCCTGGGGCGGCGGCCCGAAGTGCCTGGGATGTCTCGGGGGGCCTCCGAAGGTGGGCGGGCCCCTGGGCGGCGGCACGGGGGGCCTGGGCATGGGGGGCGGCACTCCGGGGGGTCCCTGTATGGCGGCGTCGACGGCCTTCTTCTCGTGCTTCTTGCTGGCCAGATGCTGCTCGTACTGCGCCTCGCTGTTCAACTCCACGCCACAGGTGTCGCAGAACCTGCGGGTAATTCGTTGTTTGACAGTCGACTGACGGCTTGAGATGTGACAGACAGAGGCCCCCGATCATACTATGCGTAGAGATCGGTCGACTGTTTTGACTGATATTCAGCAGGAGACCGTCTTTGGGCCAGTGAAAGAGTAGCGCGAATCGCCAAGCTAACGACACTAGATTCTCCAATAAGCGCCCCTCCAGGTCACCATTTTTGGCAAGTGGCAAAATATATGCCTCCAATAAGAGTTCTGTTGACGAACGTGCTCAGGAGGGGCACTTATTGGAGGATTTATGGTGCGTAGGCAAGGATCCATTTAGAAGCGCTTTTAATTCGGAGTTGAACTGGACTGAATGCTCCAAGTCGTACAATGTCACCTGTCCACCTTTCCATTCCAACACAACACTCACCAAGGTGGCATTGCGGGTCTAGGCGTTCTGGAGGCGATGGGGACGCCCCAGATCATGGGCCTTCGAGGGGCGCCGAAGCCGCCGGCCCTGAATCGGTGCGGCCCTCCGAAGCCAGGCTCAAATCTGTGGGGAGGGCCGCCGAATAGGTCGAAGGGCGAGCCTGAAGGACACCAGATCAGGTAGGTGGTGGGCATTCTCTCTTAGGGTTTCTTCTTGCTTGCCGTTATGCGTTGGTTCTACACACTGATTCGCTTTCGGCGCAGTGTGCGTAGCCTGCGATGTGACAAGCGGCGCAAATATTGCAATAATCGCGACCCCCCTTAGGGCCGCCCAATACACAGCCATTCATTGAAGAGACCCAACTGGCAACACTATGTTCGCTCGTCGTTACTCACCCAAAGGGAAGCGTTTTCGTCATACTGTAGCAGTGGTAAAGATTACCAAGTACTACGCCGGTAATTGCATTGCGCCCGTCGCCCGCTTTGAGGTACCTACATACTAATCTCTGTTGAGTGGCGGTATGATCAAAGAGGAAACAAAATCATCTCCCTTTCTGGTCTGGCGGGCGCGCCGTCGCATTTCACGCTTGCCAATCGAGACAGAAGGGGAGCCGAATCGATTACCAAAAGGCGCGCGCTTCGCTCATTTTGGATTGTTGGCGCATCTGCGCGCTTCTACGCAATGCAAACAGACGAATTCACGGCTGAGGTAGGCGTCAGATGAGCACAGATCGACGCGGCAATGCCAAAGCGTGCGATTTTACTTCCACACTGCCGACGCAAAACTTCAATGCAAATTGCATGGCATAGCGCCAGCTGTCCCTTCTCTTTGGACAAGATGTCACAAAGTCGAACATTGGAGAGGCATAAATTCGACCAGACCACATTTGCCAATGCTCAGTTTGCGGCGTGGTTGGGGGTGTGAAAATTTTAGACCACTCTGTACACAAATTCCACCCACCATCTCTGGGCCTCTTGAACGGGGGGCCTCTGAAGGGCGGCGGATGGAATCCCCCTCTTCCAAAGCCCCCTCCTCTCCAGGGTCCCCCTCCGTAGCCCGGGGGCCCAGGGGGCTGAATGAAGCCCCTGCCCCTGGGTGGCCTGTGGAAGAAGGCGCCCTGCGGGGGGCCTCCAGCGAACAACCCAGGGGGTCCCATGCCCCTGCCCCCTCGGTGCTGGAAGGCGGCCATTCGGCTCATCTCCTGCTGGTGCCTTCGCTCGCTCTCTCTAGCTTCTTCCATGCCCGTGCGCTGGCCGTGCAGCGCCGTCTTCACATGGGCCTCGGCGTCGTCCAGCGTCTTGAAGCGCAACTGGCACAGGCGACAGCCGAACGGGTACCTGCAAAGGATTGGCGGGTGTTTGACAGAGAACAGAAGGAAGCTGGGAGCCTGAAACAGAGCGTTCTGTAGCCTTACTCATCGCCAGCCAAATTATGCTGTCAGGTTACTGTAACGAGCGGAAACGATAGCTTCCCAAGTGTACGCAGGAGTCCTAACGATTCACAAGGTGCTCGCCACTGAAAATACGTCGAATGACCCCCATAGTAAGAACGCTGGACCCCTAAGAGATAGTACACACGCGCCACTATACGAAACACAAGATACAGTAGCCCAAAGTTCGAAACGCTCCTCCTAATCACTGTTTAGCCGCGTTTGGTTTTGATGACGCATTCGCCTCTCGAAGCGGGTCGATGCGTATCAAAACACCGTCTGTTGTTCTCTCGAGTTCGACTAGGCGACTGACCGACCACAAACTCCATCTGTCAAACCTTCCACAGTAGCACTCTCAAGAAGAAGGAACACAAACTGACGGCGAACCCGACGACGACAGTCATTGTGTGACAAGTGTCCCTCTCAGTCACGTCACCGCCTGAGCCGCGGCGGCGGTAGTGGGAGTGTCTGTGCTGGTAGCAAGCTAAAAAGAACCCTAACGCTTACTGAGCGGTCAACCCTCGAATTTTCTAGTGGTTACACTTTAGCGCAAAAACCAGTTCAAAAATCGGCTTGCCACAGTCCCTTCCACTGGCCAGAAGTTTTCGCTGTGTCATCATCATTCCAGCAAGTGCAAAGCAAACGCGAAGGAGACGGCAAGTCATTGCTTCAAAGTGAAACGAGGTATCTCTCTCTCCAACCGATCGTCGATTATCCCTCCAGACACATGGAGGTAACCGAGCAATCGATCGAATCGAGCGGACGGACATTCTCATAGCTAGCTAGGTATACGGTAGTAGTTGGGAAGCAGTGTGTATAAGAAATAACAGCTGTACCACTGCAGGACGGTCGTCGAGAACTAGTAACTCCGCCATACAAAGAAAACAAAGCTCGTACGAAGCGTCTATGCCTAATAATGTAATGTGGAAGAAGCAAGAAAGCAAGCGCACTCACTTCTCCGTGTTCTCCTCGTCCTCCATATCGGCCGCCGAAATACCAAAGGTCTCCTCGCGCTGCAACGTAAACGTCAGAAGTTTAGACGGAAACTACAGGGTGGGTCTGAAGCAAATACAGTAATCATTCAGATCTGTGCCAAAGCAGATTGAGAGAGCATACTGGAAGCGAAAACCATTCCCTGCTTTAGACGAACCGGCGAGGGAGCGGCTATGCAGAGGCTCCTGCACGGCCACTCTAGTGCAGGAGCCCTTGCATAACAGCTCCTGCTCCGGGTTCGATCTCTTTGCGACGCAAGCAAATTATCTCTTTCCCCTACCATGTCAATTCCATTCTCTCCCCCTCTCCCACCTGCGGCGCCTTGCGCGAGCTGAAGAGAAATCGGTGGGGGTCTATGCCCATGTCGGCGTAGACCTTCCGAATGTACTGGTTCTCCTTCTTGGCGTGTCGGGCGCCCTCGTAATGCGGCTTGGCGTGGCCGGCGTCCGGGAAGTTGATGTCGCACAGATCGCATCGGGCGTCCTGAACGGATATGGAAGTGAGTATGCGTTGCTCTATTCTTAGCCCAAAGTGCGCCACGAAGCAGCCTACCGTGACCATCTCCGGCGGCACTTTGACTTCGACGGAGTCGGCGATCTGCTTGCGCTTCTCCGCCTCCATTGTGGCTCGCTCCTCGGCCGCCTTGCGCTCCTCCTCCTCCCGCGCCTTCGCCTCCTCCGACTTCTGCAGGTCGAAAGTGGCGACTTTACCCACTGCTTAGCTTATTCACTAGAATCAGACGAATCATTCCACTTCCCTACCTCTTCTTCAGGTTGGTCCGCCGCCTCCTTAGCCGAATCGCCGGCGGCGTCGTCAGCGTCCGGTTCGGTCTTTGGAGCTACTTCCGTCTCGGTTTTGACCAAAGCTTCCCCCTCCTTCGGCCCTTCCTCCATCGCTGACTGAAACTAATGAAAGAACACTGTGGCAAGCACTTTGTTGAGAGCGCTCACACTGTTGAGGTTTTGCAAACACACACGTAAGGTGCGAGGCACTCTATCAATAGCTCACGTCCCCCCGGCAGTGCCAGACCGATAAAAATAAAGTGGAAAATGCGGCAGAAACTTCTGCACGAGGCTATTCTCGAACATTTTGAGCTCTTCATGCGCTTTGCATCTACTCAGCATTTTAGCACTTCTGGGGTATTATGCGTCCGGTCTGTGGAAATGTTCAAGACCTCGATTCTAGTACTCCCCGAATTCCAACCAGTAACAAATCCTCAAACTTCGATCTTCAAATCCTACATTGTCAGGTTCCTGCCACTCCTCCTTCACAGATACGGCGGCGACTGCGTCAGGTTCCGTCTTCGGAACTTCTACTTCTGCTGTGGGAGCGGCTTCCTCCTCCTCCCTTCGATCTTCCTCCATCGCAGACTGAAAGCAATGGGCGAATGTAGGGGTTGGCGCTTCGATGCGTGAGCAAGGCACTAACCAGCGCTGGTACACGTGTCATACTAAGTGAATGAGAATCGGCATGCGCTGCGCCGCCGCTAATCGACCTATATAATTATTGGCACTCCTCCCCTCCAAAAGGGAGGAGTGCTATAGTGATGGTGCGGATTCTGTGTAAATTGGAACGCTCATAAGTCGGGCTAGGGATGGCCGATCGGGGCGAATTTTTTTTTATTCGATAGGTCTCTGGATTACGCAGTGTGCATCGAAGGTCTCGACTTCCGTCCGGGACCCGATTTTTGGCAAGTTGCCAAAAACCCGGTTTTTCGGCCTCCGATGAACTTTGGACGCTTAGAATAGTGTTCTGGTAGAACGTAGCGAGACGAGCTTTGGGCCGAATATGTAAAAGACATTGGGCTATCCGATGGTGGGGGCGCCGCCGGGCTGGGTCCGGTCATGCCCGGGCCGGGTAGCAAAAACCCGGTTTTTCGACCCAAAAATAGGGTTCGCGGCCCCAGCTGTAAGTGTTTTATTTTTAAAGGAGAAGTTCTAGTTTATTGAGAACTGGCACATCTCAGATAGTCAATGCGCGCACCGCATTGTTGAATCCGGGCAGATGTACCCCGGGCTGGGAAATATTGCCCAAAGTTGGGTCCCGGGGTTCCGGGTAAAACTTCGGTCCGGCGTAACTTTTGATGGGGTGCTCATATCGAGATGGGACAAACACCATTCGATAGAGCTCGGGAGCTCTATAAATGTGTAGTAGGTCACTTCTTTCGGAGAGGCCGAATTTTGTGTGAAAATCGAAAAAAATCGATTTTTCAGTCCAAATTCAAAAGTGGTGCCTTTCCCATTTTTTCGCCCGCCCTCAGGCGGGCGACACCCAACGAGAGCTCGGCGTGCGTGCGTCTGTGCGTCTGTGCGTCCGTGCGTCCGTGCGTACGTACGTAACGCTCACAGATCTCGGCACTGGAAAGCCGTAGAGAGACGATCTTGGGCTCTATGGATAGGTGTCGACTCACTGATCATTCCGCTAAGAGAAGTCGAGATTCAAAATTTTGAATTGCGCGCGCTACAGTAACCCGAACGTCGAAACGCAAAACGGCTCTAGCTCGTTCGTGTTACGTCGTAGAGAGGTGATCGACACGTCATGTGAAAGCTCTCGACGTGCTCTTTCATGCGGCCGCAAAACGTTTTTCAATTACGCAAACACGCACCGCGGAAAACGCCATTTTTGGCATTTTGACGCTAAAATCGCTCTAACGCGCTCAACTTGCGTCGTAGAGAGACGATCTCGAGCTTTTTGGATAGCTCCCGACTCACTGATCATTTGTTCTCCCATTGGTCAAAACTCAAAAGTTCGAATTTCGCGAGTTACAGTAACTCGAAGGTGCAAAAGCGCAAAACGGCTGTAACTCGCTCGTCTTACGTGGTAGAGTGGCAATCGACACGCCAGGTGAAAGCTCTCGACGCGTTCTTTCATGCGGCTACAAAAGTTTGTTTAATTACGCAAACACGCACCGCGGAAAACGCCATTTTCGGGATGTTGACGCTAAGTTCGCTCTAACTTAACTCGCGTCGTAGAGAGACGATTTGGAGCTTATTGGATAGCTCTTGACTCAATGATCAATCGTTCTCCCATTGGTCGAAACTCAAGTTTGAATTTCGCGAGTTACAGTAACTAAAAAGTAACTAAACAGAACGGCTCTAACTTGCTCGTCTTACGTCGTAGAGCCGCAATCGGCACGTCAGGTGAAAGCTCTCGGCGTGCTCTTTCATGCGGTAGTAACAAATTTTCAATAACGCAAGCACGCACCGCAGAAAACGCCATTCTCAAGATTTTAACACTAAGATTGCTCTTTGCTACATACAGAAGTGCGACACGGTTTGGTTGCTCGTAGTGTACTCTTTTGTAAGTTTTTGTCACTTTTTATACTCCACAAAAAATGTGGAGTATATAGCGTTTGTGCGCGAAACGCAGTAATTTGGATCGGATGGGGTTCGCGCGTGCAGCGGCCGATTTCCAAACGGTCTTTTGCGTTGGGTAGGCCTAGTAAGTGGGCAGGGTGGACACCAAACGGGGTCACGCTCCGGGACCCCGTTGGCGGGAAATTCAAAAATTTAAATTTTCAAAGTACTGAAAAATGGGTTAAACAAGGTAGAACTCGAAAAACTTGCATATAATGGTATATACTATCTTTTGATATGTTGTAGTACTCGATAGTGCCGAACACGGAAAAAAGAATTGGATCGCTGCGGGACCCATTTTGGCGCCAAATTTGAAAAATTCGCGGTTTTTCGCTATTTTCCGACTTTGACGGTTTGCTGTGCGCGATAGGTAGCAGCTAGAGCCGCGAGACCGCTTTTGGTGCTCCTTCCCAGATGTCCTCTATCGAATGAGCCATGAACGGAAAAAATCGGTTGAGACACAGAAAAGTTATTTTCCCGCAACTTTTTCGACTCCGGGGTCGAAAATTGCGATTTTCGCGTTTCGGCGTCTATAGGGCTCGAATGCGCTGTCGAATCGTTCCAAAAGTGGTTTCAAACGATTCTACGTTGAAATCTGGTCCAGAAAAGTGTTTTTGGCAAATTTGTAGAGCTACAGTAACCCTGCCGCGTCCATTTGAATATTGGGTGTCGGGTCGAGTTTCGCGACATTATACTCGATTTCGGGGTTTTCGGGGGCGCTGATTACGAATTTGGCATTCGTTTAGCGTTTAGATGATGTTTAACCATACCTATGACGAATTCGCATGCTACCGTACCACAAGTGCAGAATTTTGGTTCTGCGAGTCCATAGGAAGTTAGGGGTGTTGTATGTCGATTCTGGGGCATTCTGGGATGTAGATCACGAATTCGGCATTAGTTTTGCAATTGGAAGTGTCAGGAGGCCGCAACAGGAGAGGAGTCACCGTGCGTAGGAGTTCAAATTTGTGGAGTATACTGCGTCCCCCGGACGACTTGCCTGGTTTAAAAGCGTTGCTCGAAAGAGGGGTGTTCTTGCTCTAAAAACCAAATCGCGGGCGAAATCAATATTGCTATGCAATACCCTCTTGCGAAGGGGGAGCTCGTGAAGCGGAACATGCGGGCGATGAACTCTCGCACTCTCTGCAGAAAGAACGGAACTCTGTGCAATGTCAGTCAGAATACAAACTCAACTTTTTAATACCGGAGCTTGTTGACTGCGCCGATCGATTCCGACGATATTAACAGGGTTTGTGAGGCTTACAAGTATCTTCATAGGTTTTGAATTTCATGTTTCGGCGGGGGCAATTTTTTCGTGAAATTCACATTTTTCCTACAAATTTTCGGTATTTCGGTGTAAAGTGGGGTCAGTCGAGACATTTTGGTGTGAATTGGACTTTCACGTGATAGAGCATCAAAAGATACGTTGTTTTTGTTATAAGCATTTTTTTCGTCCGACGCGTATTTTGGCGGGAAATTTGAATTCAAAATTTTGGCTGCCCGATTTGTCCGGGGCACCTACCGTGTAAGTACTCGATTCCGGCTTTTCGAGGATGCTGGTCACGAATTTGACGTTGTCTTTTCGTTTTGAGATGTGTGGGACCATTTTTGAAGAATTTGCTTGCCACCATACGTACCCTCGAGTGGAAAACCTGGTTGTGTCAGTTCAGCTGAAGTTAGGTGTGTTGTATGTCAAATGTGGGGTGTTGGAGGGTCACAATTCCAAATTTGCTATTAATTTTGCGATCAGAATGGCCACTAAGCCTCACTGACATGTCTCGTTGATCGATGGGCAGCATGATTCAGCTCCCAAAATTCTTCTGAAAGAGGGGAGGAGTGCCCCGAGGGGCTCTGCCCCCGTCTACTAATCTTGTTAGACTAGCGCCGACCAACATAAAACAGTTCCAATGCAAAACTCGGTAGCCAACATGAACCCAGCCCCACCCACCGCAGGAACGCCGTCCGACTCCAGACGCAAATTGAATTCGGGCTCGGCCGCTTCGGCGTCCTCCTCGACTTTTGGGGCGACCTCTTGCGCTCTCGCCATCTCACCCAGCTGAACGGAGACAGTCAACTTGCGCGAATTGAAGACGTAAGACGCCGGCAATAGATTCGCGTGGTTTCATCACCGCTCACAGTGGCCAGAAGCGCTGCGTTCTGCTCGGAGACCCCGTCGGCGGCGGCCGCTTCGCCACTGTCCATGGCTTCTTCTTCTTCATCCTCGCGCGCGTGCACATCCTCCACCTCTTGCATGGCCGCTGCAGATGCTTCGTGAACCACAGCTTCCTCCTCTGCGTCGCCGGCTTTTTCTGCCTGTGCGCCGACGGCCGACTCGTCGGCTTCGTCCGCTGCAACAACAGCCGGCTGTTCGTTCCCGGCGCCCGCCACTTCTGCGTCCATTCTCTCCTCATTGCCGTCGGCGCTTTGCGGTTGCTCAGCAGGGGAGCCAGCCGACTGGATCAAGTACTGCAACGGTTGAAGGTTTCTCTACCTCGTTACACGGAGGGAGGCCAACCAACTTCCGAATCTCATTCCTACCGCCACGAGTCTCTCCCTGAGCACGGCCTTCTGCCCAGTCTTGGAGAGGCTTCTCTTCTCCAGCTCCGCTCGAAGGTCCACCACTTTGAGAGAGGAGACGGCCACGCCGCCGATCAGGGGGTCCTCGGGATTCGACAGGTCGACTTCGTCGTTGGCCGGCACGCCCTCTGCGGCAGCGGCCGCGGAGCCGGCGTCATCTCCGGCCGTACTGCGCCTTCTCGGCGACGGCATTGTGCACAAATGAAAGCTTAGAAGGTGCAGTTATATCGATCCCCGGGATACGATCACTTGAATATAACTACACCCAGGCCAGGAATCTCTAAACAAGGGAAACGTGCAGGAGACCCTGCAGTGAAGCACTCCGACCAGAACGGGAGAAAGCAGACCGCCACTCACTTATCATGAGAAATAAGGCCGATTTCCGCACAAAGATTCTCCACAAATTTCGCCGGCTCGCGAGTTTCAGAGTACGCATATTCCCTCCACCTACAAGGACCGGCGCGCAGCTGAACTCCACCGAAATCCTGTAGACCAGGCCGAATTGAGCTCAAAATGCGCCATTTCGCTTCGACGACCAGTAGCCGGCAGCTAATATTCGGGGCTGCGCCAATCGCAGACTCGCCTTGCCATTTTCGACGGGATAATAGACAATTCATGCGCAATTGCTCACTTTACCACGCCGTCTTTTCGCACTGCATTTCCTTCAATTGTGAAGTTTGAATGCGCGCGCAAATTTGAGTTGCAACATAGTTTGAGGAGAGTACGGTAAAAGTTGCATTCAAATTTGAATTTCGGCATTAGGAAAGTGGCTGTTTGAAGGCAAAATCGACACAGTATGGAGAAACCAATAGCGAATCCGCGTTCCTCACCGCAAAATACCCTAGAATCGACATTTCAAACCAACAATCACCTCACTATGAGTTTCGTCAATGTAGGGGTACGGTAGGTCGAATTTCGGCCAAAACTCGCGAATCTTGATCCGAAACGCCAAAATAACGCCAGATTCGGCATCAGCGACCTCGAAAGCACCTAGATAGACGCCAACATTGATTTTGCCGTCGGGAGTGGAAATTCGAATTTTGGACGCGGCCGGGGTACGGTAGCCGAAAAATATTTTTGAAAATCGATTGCGGATCAGTTTTCAACGGGGAATCGCGTGGTGCAGTCCATTTGGCCATAAATCATCGCAATCGGGCGCTAAAACGGCAGAAAGTCAAAAATTGGAATTTTCGACCCCCGATGGAGACCCGTTGCCAAATCAGAACTCAAGATTTCCGCGGCGGATTTCGGCGATTTTGGTCTTAAACGAAAGAGAACATGATAATCTTGCCGATTGGAGATATCTGGCCCGATCCAACAACTCCCTGATTTACTAGGATTTTTGAAAGGCAAATTTTTGTCAAAAAACCACTTTCGGCTACCGTAACCCGAGAACGCGTCGGCCGATTGGCTCGGGATTTTTTTTCCCCTGTTCGTCTCGTCGAGGGCTATAACATATCCAAAGGGCGTCAAAATCGACAAACTATTCCAGAAATTCCAGCTGGGTGAACACCTCTCCAGTAAGTAAATTTTCAAATTTTTGAATTTTTCTCAACATTTTCCCACTACGCGAAAAAAACGAAGGTCCGTCCACACCTACTATCCCTCGAGAGCTATCGATTAAAAAAAACCCCGTCCAAATCGGATGAACCACGCGCGAGAAATCTTGGGTGGAAAAAGTTAGTCGGTAGCAGCTCCACTATAGCACTCCGCCCCTTTTGGGGTCGGAGTGCTAAAAACCTTGCTTCGGTCGGTTCGTCTCCACCACAAGATTCGATCGGCTTCGTTCAACGCGATTCTTTGAATGCACCAAAATGCATCAAGCACATGTCGTAGTTTCTCGGTATAGAGACAACTTAGTGCTACCCGGAACCTACCTACGCTGCAGTTGTTTCTACAGTATCCCTGTTCAAAATTTCAATTATTTGCTGTGTACTGTAATAGGATCTCTCAAATTCTTAGACATACTAAAGGAGTGATGTGCTGAAAGATCGAGATAGTAACACTTTATCTGAGATCCCTTGTGTGTGTGTGAAACTATATGATCTGGTTTCGCAATCGTCAAGAAGCTCACTTTGTTTATCGTACATTTGTCTGCATCATGTTTGCTTCCACTGCATTGTTTGGATCTAAATCGTCAGTTTATTCATCATAAACGATGCGCTGCGCATGCAGTTTAACACGTCGGCTTTTGAACGGCAGATTTAGCCCATACCGGTGGCACTCCATATCCGGTGTATCGTTAATCTTAACGACCCTTCACCGCATAAGATGAATCTTAACATCTCTTAACACCACGGTCGCCGTTTACAGAATCACATATTTGATCATACGAAGCATTCACTTAGAATTCATAGGTCGATTTCAATCGCGTTACAACGGGAATCACCATTTATAACGACAGGGAGCGCTACAACTGTGTGTGCATCCGCTGCCAATTTCAACGCTTTTAATTTCCGTTCCGCATCATAGTATGGGGAATTATGGCGATCCAATGGCCAAAGGCCCATCAATTTGTTCGAGTCCACAGGAAATGAAAGAGCACTTTTCCTTCCCTCAAAATCTCGCACTTCCACTCTACAGAGCATGGCGCTGCTACACACAACCACGGTTGTCCGCTACTGGAACGTACGTACACACGACGCGATCAGCCAGGGCAGAACCGAACTAGAAGCCGCAACCAGCAACCTATTTAATGGTGTTTTGGCGCCCGCGATGGTCACGCGAGGCGATTTTCATATAGGCATTTGAAACCCAGCAAAGCGAAAGCAAGAAAAGAACGAGCAAAACTAATCACCGTCGAAACTACTGTCAGAAGGTCACAGCAGCAGAGCTATGTACGGGAGCAAGAATAGGCGGACGAGTGGCATGAGCAAGCGAAGCCGTAAGCGACATCGCGATTACCACAACCAATTGGTGAATTGGTGAAAATGGCGTATTACGTAAGGAGAGAGCCTCTGTCTGGTTGCTCTCTCCCTGTTACGTTTTGTCTACACTGGCGCGCCAAAAGAACAACGAAACAGCGAGATCAAAGGAAGGCACGAAACGCGAAGCAAAGACAAGTGAAAAGAAATCTATCCCACGTCACACTACACTACATTACCGTACGGTATCTACATTACACTACAACAGTCAGCTCACACGCACGCGCCAAGACACTGCCCGGCCAACAATCGCACTCTCTCGCGGCGCGTCACACTTGAGCATACGGTAGTCGCACTTGTCGTCGTCTCGCGCGCGCACATTGTACTCATACTCTAATGCATCGTCAAGCGAAGGGTGCGAGCCAGGAAAGGCGTAAGAAACGAAAAGGAAGAAATCGCCGTCTTCATTTTGGGCAAAGTTGGCGGCACATTCTCATGGCTAGCAAACAAGCTAGCAAGTCACGGCGGGCTGAAAATGAAATGAGCTCAAATGTGAGTGCACGGGGAGAATGAAAGGCAGCACTAACATACCAACACACATATATTTGTGCTACACGCGAATATCGGCTGCCTTATTGGCTCAAGGTCACTGGAACCGATCGTCTTTCAGGGAGACTCACAAACGCTCCCTGTGTACTAGCTGCAAGCTAGAGCTTCGACAAGAATTGGGCGTGTGTGTACTAAATACTAATGTAGTGCAATGAAATCCAAAGGGAGGCTCGGACCATTATGGACTGTCCAGCAGCCGTCTGAGTGGCGGCGCTGCTCTTGTCAGAGGTAGTAGCTGTTGCGACGTTTCCTGTCATCGCCTGAAGGCGCTTCAATTGGGTGAGAAGCGTGCGGTTACTCTGCTCTAGCTGGCGCATGCGCTGACGTAGACTGGCGTTCTCTCCATGATAGGTCTGCACGCTGCAAGCAACAGAATTGGATCGGACCGCCATTCACTACTGTCTGACGTCAAGTCTGTCAGGGCAACTAACCGAAGCTCCAGCGTGTCCATGTACTCGCGACGCTTGCGCCTGCTTTCCTGGGCCGACAACTGAAGAAGTGCCAAAATTCGTTTTGTTCGTCGTCTGCGCACCAATTTCAATTGCCAAAGCCCCGCCTTGTTCTTGATCTTGCGTCGGACGACCTTGAGCGCCTCCTCTTCGACTTTGGTCAGCGGCAGTCTGGTGGGGACGGCGTAGCCTTCCTGGATCAGGGTACGCCGCTCCTCGGCCGACAGCATCAGGGCGCCGCCGTTCTGGCCGCCGCCGCGCGTGTCCTGGTCGGTGATCAGGCGGTGCTTCAGCGCCAACTCGTGCATCTTGGACCGACTGCGCGGCTGCTGCTGCTGGTAGGGCGTCAGGGTGGCGTAGGTCATCGCTTCTTCCGTGGGCGAGGCCCCGTCGCTGCCCGAGCTGCAGGGCGGGCTGGGCGACGCCAGCGACAGCTCATCCTTGCCGTCTGCAAGCAAGCAGCTCGTCTATCTTTTTCTCGCTTCATTCCTAAGTCGTTCTTCGCCCCCCACCTTCTCCAAAGTAGCGACGGAAACTGAAGCCGTCGAAGGCGCCGCCATTCGTCTGGAAGGGGGCGCCGATTAGAAGGCGCGTGGGACGACCCTGTTGCTGGAGCGGCTGCTGCTGCTGACCAAGAAACCCCTGTGGGGCTCGGTAGACGGCACCTCGGAAGGCGGCGGAGAGAGGCGGCAAAGCGCCGCTCTCACCACCGATAGCACCGCTGGACCTGACGAATACCGACGGACGCTCGAAACCAGCTGAAAAGGACGACCAGTCCCCAACTCCGACGAAGGTACTGCGTACTACGCGCGTTTCCATTCGTTGGCTCAAACGAAGTCCAACGCCAGCTCTTGCCATTGATAGATCACATGCGATCATGGTGGTCGCTATTAGTTACATACCTACCTAGTCGTGCAGGCATTTCCATGGTTGTGTGCGTCTTCGAATGCTTCTCCTCCTCCTCCGTCACGGTGTCAGTGAAATGCCCTTCGTTCAACGAAGACACCGGTTCTGCCTTCAGTGGCCGGATAACCCCTCGCGCTTCGTTCATCGTCGTCACTTGGCACTTTTCACGAAACAGATTCGGCAAGCAGCTGTGGGCGGTTGTTGGAACCTTCTATTGGTAGCTGCTACAGCCGACGGCCGGCGCAGCAGCTTCGCCACTAATGGTGGCGCAGCACAACACGAACAGAAAGCCAAGCCGGCCTGGGCGGCCTTTTGCTTGAAGGGCTTAACAACTTAGTCAAACAGTCGCGCGCGGCGCGAACGCCGGTTATTATCCTGACGGCTCCGATACTATTCGAGCTAAGCCGTGCCATACATGTGCAGAGGCGCCCTGCGTACGGCGCGGCCACCGCAGTGCGATTTCGTATTCGGCGCTTGTCTTTGCTCACCGTTGCCCTGCCCGCTTGGAAGTGGGAAGCTTTCAGCCGAACGCTGCTACTCGACCGCCCCAGCCTATGCCGTATTCCCCGAAGCTGTTATGCAACTGTTCAGTTCGCTGCTGAGCGTAATATTGCGTTCTGGCAGCCAATGCTTCATTTGCAATGCTTTCGACAACAAAGACCGTTCTCGCTCATTTGAATGTGCTGACCTGTGTTCGGCGTACTTCAAAGCCCATCCTCATATAAAGCCAGTGCGCCTGGGCCGATCGGCAGCGGCGGCCATACCGTTCGCGGTGCAAGGGACGCAATACGCAAACTCTCAGTGATACTTGTCACAAACACGACGGCCAATTACGGTCCCCAAGGCCAGGAAAGCACCGGATTAGACGGACTACCGATGGCGATAAACGGCGCTTATCGGTGCGCGCAATCGTCTTCTCGCTCTAAGCGCTCGCCTGATCACCGCGAGGCCCTCGTCTCGTCAACCGCCGTCCCGCATTAGAGGGCGATAATAGTCGGCGCGAAAGATCTACTATACCCGCCGCGAGATGCAACAAGTCGATAGGCGCGCCGTCCATGACGACGACCGAGGCATAATTTTCTGCCTCCACGCCCAGCCCATTTACAACCGATCCATCAGTCTCAACAGCGGTCGGACACAGATCCCGCGCGTTACGGTGGCCGCCATCGCCGAGTTGATAGCGCCGCCGCCGCCGTCGTCGATTCGGCGCTTTCATCCCCAAAGACGAGATAGGCATCGACGACCTAACTACCTCTCGCCGGCCGCCGCCAGACAAGAAGAAACGGCGGCGAGCGTCGCCGTCGTCGCCCAAGGAGGAGATCCCGATAGGTGTCGGCCAGTGGAAGAAGGCCCAGAGCGACAGCAAACTGGACGCCGCTAGACCCAGTGCACTTTGGCGGCGGCCGCCTCCTCACCTTCGAGTTCTCACCAACAATCCATCAGATAAAGGACGGCAGAGGTGACAGACACAAGGGGCGGGCCGGCCGAACTACTGTAGGCGAGGGAGGGAACGGCGAGACAAAAACGACAGGGCGCGCCTTGAAG
The DNA here is from genome assembly GCA_030248115.1 of Linhomoeus sp. GSCO2_2. Lineage (NCBI taxonomy): Eukaryota > Metazoa > Nematoda > Chromadorea > Monhysterida > Linhomoeidae > Linhomoeus > Linhomoeus sp. GSCO2_2. The sequence goes on from JASAMZ010003372.1 coordinate 41,054, forward strand.
TGGCGCGAAATCCCCCCGTCTTTGGCCCCAAGGGATTCGCCGCGTCTTGAAAGACGCCCGGGCAAGCGGCAACGCCCAAACTGCGCGCGATATTTCAAGCAGATATGTGTAAAGCGCCACGCGAAGAGCGGAGGAAATTTCCAGTAGCACTTGACAATTGATGAGGGAACGGACAGGGGTGCACTCACGACGTTAGAACACCCACAGTGAAGAAGCAACTCGGAACGAACATTCGAAAGGCACAATAGATTCAACGCTCACCCAAAGCCCATCCGCCGTCGGACTCCTCCTTGAAGTTGAGCACGGGTAGGCCTCTCAGCTGTTGCTGCTGCGCCGCCGTCGGCTGTTGCGACGGTCCCTGAGTGAGGATCTGGACGCTGGTGTTGAGCACTTCCGGGCTGTCGACTGGCGCCGCAGGCGTAGGAGAGGGGTTGGAGTTGGTGGGGCTGACGGAGCCGACCGAGGAAGGGACGCTGCTGCTGCCGCCGCCGTCGTCGCTGGCCGCCGCCGCTCCGAAGTGGTGGTTGACGTTGTTGCCGCCGAGAGCGCCGGCGCCGAACTGTCCGCCGAACAGCGCCAACGCGTCGTCAAACATGGGGCTGGAGGAGCAGCGCTGCTGCAGGTGGTGCTGCTGGTGGGCGAGGAAGTCGGGTGTGACCCGGTTCTGGAAGAGCTCCTCGGAAGACAGCAGAAAGTCCTCCTTGACGTGGGGCATCTGCAGCGACTCCAGCCAGTCCTCTTCCATTGTTGCCGCAGTCGCCTGCTTGTTCGGTAGCACTAGAAGCCCCTTCAATTCGACTCCGATTTGGCCGCCTCACTTTCGGCGATGTTAGACGCTTTGTTTCGAGCACCGAGCTGGCTTTAGGATTGGAAGGGAGCGATGCAAGGAGTATATCAAGGGTAAGTGCTCCTTCCTATGGCAACACGCCGATACGACCAACGGCACGAGAATAATAGCACTAGCACAGCAAACCCAAAGCGGCGCTGAACCTTCGTCCGCGAATCAAAAGTGGCGGAGCGGCGACAACGTGCTGATTTTCATGTTGATCGTTTTGGGACTAACTTGCTTTCGAACATCTCGTTAGCGACGCGTAAAATATGGAGATTTTAAAATTCTTGGCATGTGACTGCTATTTACATCTCATGTGTTGCAACCACAGGTCAAATCGAGGGCAGGATGTACGAACGGTTCCAAAGTTCAAATTCCAAATTTCGATTGAAATGAGTGTAATCTTAGGGAGATTCCCTATGCACTAGTCATGAGTTATATGTGATGGGCCCAGCTTTCGTTACGAAGGCTGCTGGGAGGGTCGCCATGGCTGCCAAAGAACTCGGGCATTTATGCAGAACCGGCACACGTCACATGTCATTCTGTCAACGACATATGAGCGGCCAGGCACCTTCTTCTGGAAGCGCCGCCACCTCAAAAGCCGTCGCCATTGCTAGAGTGGAGGACGACTGCGAGAATAGAATGGTCAAAGTCTTCTGGACCGACGGTACGGTAAGATTACGAAGCGAAGCGATTCCTGTTTGGAATATGTTCTATTCTAAACATTTCGTCCGACTTTGACTGCATACAGGGGTCAGCGGTCGCTATCCCTACGTGTGGCTGCGCGACTGCAGTCCCGATCCGCGGACCTACCACATCACGGACGTGATGAAGGCGCGCAAGCTCTACATGAACGACTTCGACGTCGAGGTGGAGCCCATGTCGGTGGGCGCCGACGCTTCCTCCCTGCACGTCGAGTGGCCCGGCGATCCCGAGGTCCTCAGCGTCTACGACTCGTCCTGGCTGCGCTTCCGCAATCTGGACGACGCCAAGCAGCGCCAGCTGAGGCGCAGGGCCTACTTGAGCGATGTCAAGCTATGGGATCGACGCACTATTGAAAAGGAACTGCACGTGGCCAGCTATGACGACGTCATGGACGACGAGCGCGGCCTTCACGACTGGCTACTCGCCGTCTGCAGAGGTGAGAGTAGGTGCGTCGTGTGTGTCTAAGTGAAGGACAATATGCAGGAACAAGTCTTGGCATACTACTGCAAAGTGTGAGTTTCAGTGATGTGAAGCGCCGATGTGAATCAGTAGAGTCGTTCATTCTATGGCTACTCGACGCTGAGTGGTGTTGTTGTTGGGAATTACCCCAATTTTTGGCAACGTTTTAGCTGCTGTAATAGCAGCTGAAACGTTGCCAAAAATTGGGGTAATTCCCAACAACAACACCACTCAGCGTCGAGTAGCCATAGAATGAACGACTCTACTGCAAAGTGTGTACTGTATTGTACACACTTTGCACTTTGGGTCCTAATCTTATTCATGCCGAAGTCTACAAGCTGCTGAAGCAATTGACGGTTCGTTGAGGGTTTCCGGGACAAGGTGCAGCTTCTAGAATGTTCTAGACACCTAAATGTTGTCACATATACGCCGCAAGAAATAGAAGTATATCGTTGCAGGGTAAAGTTTTGGCAGGCAGACAAAATAAAAGCAATATAGTGCAAGAACATTTGAAGGCATCCCAGAATTCCTGAAGGGGGGGGGGACTGCTGTTGCAGGCAAATGCTTGCCAGGCACATGGACCTCCCCCTCCCCCCCCCCCCATCCCTTCACCTTTACAGACGGCCTGGCCCTTCTCCGGGGCGCCCCGGCCGAAGGGGGCGTCGTCGACGCCATTGGCAAGAAAATAGGCCTCATTCAGCCCACGCACTTCGGGTTCGCACACTTCCATTGCCGTCGTTCGACTTGTTCTATGAAACCGGCGATTTCCACGTTCTGTCTTCTTAGGGAGACGTTTACGGTGACGGTGAAGGAGGACGCTTCCAAGAGCAACATGGCCTACACGCACGCCGGCGAGATTCCACTCCACACCGACTTCCCCTCGCTCACCTTCAGTCCTCAAGTGAGTGGCAGTATCCGATTCAAGGGTGTGGTTCCCCCCCCCCCCCCCCCCGCGCGTTCGGCCAAGCCGCTCCCCCGTACCCTCCAGGAAAGAACAAGTTTGCGTGATTGCACGTCTAGAGCGAAAGATTTTCGTCTGCGGCGCTATTTTGAAGCAGCAATTCAATTCTATAGCTTTACGCGTAAATCTTGGCAGAAATCTTCGCCTAAAAATTTTGATGCAATTTCAAAGCATCTCGACGCCCCCTATGGCCTCAAAACTTCCACCCCCCCCCTCATCCCCAAATCCGGGATCCACCAGTAGTGAGTACGGTGGTGTGGTGCCACAAACGTACAGTCGAATGCCAGTCACTGCAAGCTGTTTGAATCTGTGCGATTTCTTTCTTTCACAGCTTCAAATGCTCCACATGGTGGAGAAGTCGGCCACCGGCGGAATGAGCCAATTCGTAGACGGCTACCACGTCGCTAAGCTTCTGAAGGAGCAGAAGCCCGAAGTTTACAAGGTGTGCCTGTCGACACTAGCTTTGGAAGTCTACAGAGTTGTATTATGGGCTTCATTCAGCTTCTGACGACGGTCAACCTCGAGTACATTGAGGAGGGGCGCGACCAGATTTCCTACGACTGCATGGCGCGACACAAGGTCATCAGGTGGGCTCACTGCACTTTGCACATCGCTAGACAGTATTTTGTGTCTACTGTCTACCTACCTAATCCAAATCGTCACTCGTGCAGTCTTGACGACGAGGGCAATCCCCGCCTGTTGGAGTGGGGCAACGCGATGCGCAGCTGGTTCTACGACGTCGAAGTTGAAAAGGTGCAGGAGGTCTATCGCGCCATCAAGACCTTCCACAACTACTGCTACGACGACGATAACCTGTTCCAGTTCCAGTTGGAGAGGGGTGAGATTGCTGAAAAGAGTACAGAAGCAGTGTGGCGTGCGTCGCCCATGAAATTGGTTTGAATATCGGCCGCTATAAGAATTGCTGAGAGACGGAGCGCCCCATTGTAGCGCCTCTGCTTCCGGAAGTTCCAAACTACTACTTGTCACTCACTGTCCCTCTGCACTCTGCAGGCGACGTGGTGTTGTGGGCCAACGGCCGTGTGCTGCACGGGCGCACCGCCTACACGGACGCCCCGGGAAGGGCGCGCCGCCTGGACGGCTGCTACTTCAGCTGGGACTTCGTCAAGTCCAGAGTCAGAGTGCTGAGAGATAGACTGGATCACCCAGACAACCAGCCCTCCTGCTGATAGAACGTTTGGGTTAACAAAGCGCGCCCATTTACATATATCAGCAACTGTACTTCCTTGGAAGAGAGTACTCGTGAATGCGCCAGGTTTCGCAGTGTCACTCGCTGGCGTTCGTTTTACCAAACTGTACATTTCTCGAGGGGTGTTTGATTGGCGGTATAGTGTAATAGTATGCTCATTGTGGTACCTATAACAGTCTGGGTGCGAGGGAAGCTCATGTTGTCCTAAGGGTGGTATTGTACAAAGGTAGGGCGATTTGTTCTCTTACCGTAACTGTTCGACTGCGTGCTTTGGGACTGGGGATACCGTGAGGTATCAGAGTTGGAAGAACTCGCTGCAGAGCTAACAAGTAGTGTCGATAAGCAGCCAAGAATGAATGTGAGTCTCACGTCTCGGAAGGCAATGAAATCTGCACCGCAACGGTTTTGTAATGCAAGTGTAATAGTGCATAACAATGACCGTACCCTCGTGGTACCAAAGCAACAACAACAACAGCAACAGAGCGTAACACAACACTACACATGTCGAGTCGAAAAGGCTCTTTTCCTTCTCTTCTTCCAGTTCAGAGCTCCTTCTGCTTCTTGTTGTCGACGTTGACGAACTGAACCTTGTTCTGGTTGTTGAGGATGCAGCGGTAGGTGTGGCCCTCCTGCTCGATCTCCTGGTCGATCTCGAACTCCACGTCGTTCCTCACGCAACCTTCAAGATTGCGCCACCCCCCTCACATTGTTGGTTCGTGGGCGCACATAGACGATCAAGCGTATTTTCTGCAATAAACGAACGACCTTCGGCTGAGGAAAGCCTACGCGAACGCGCGTCGGCAAAGGCGGAAGCGGCTCGCGCCGCTTCCGCCTTTGCCGAGGCGCGTTTCACAACTTTCGACACCACCATGTCCGTTTATTAGAAAAAATACTGTAGCCAAACGTAAGACAATAAACAACTTTTAGTGCACACGTCGGGAAACGTCAAGCTCAAACTTCGCTGACGCGCTCACCTAACCATGAATCCTTACTGTTAAAATCAGTCAGATATGTATACTCACTCATATTTACTCATATTTGTATTTGAATTTATATTCACTCATATTAGAGTGTATATTCACTCGAAAGCCACAGTTTAATGAGAGACAGTCAGGACGACATGGGCCGATCACTCACCGACGCCGTAGTACTCGGCCTTGTTGTCGTAGACGCCGCACTCCATGAGAAACTCGCCGTCGTCGCTGCGGTGCCTGTCGCCGGGCGCCAGCTCACGACCCTTTGGACTCTTGCATACTGAAACCCAGTAGAAGTTGCAGTGACTACTCTTTCGACGATACTGTTGCTTGAATGAGCCATGAGCCAGCCCCCTCGTCTATATTTCGGCTAGCGAATGCGTTCTTCAATATGGCAGGGTAGGCTGGGAGTTTCTCAATTCTCACCGCCATCCCTGGGAGGCGCCTTGATGTCGGCTCTTGTCGCTTCGACCAGGCAGAAGACTACGACGACCGCCGTCAGCCATTGAAGAGCTCCAGACATTCTGAGCTTGCTGTAGCTTTGTTGCGTATTTTCTTCACTTTCAGAGAATATCACTCACGCAGGCACACTGAAAGAAGGATGCAGTCTGTGGCGACTCAAGGCAGACTCCGCACTGAGAGTTTTTGCATTGACCTAATTTTGGCGCGACGACTGCGCGTGTGTCTGTCGCTACCGCCTGCTGCTGGTGTATTCGCTCGCGTGCTCTGCTGCGCCGACCTCCGCCGTCAGCCTTCCTACAAGGAAAGTTCAACCGCCAAAGCGCTACCTACAGTGCTGCACACACAAAGATGTACCTACATACGTAATATGTCTACCTCCACCTATTCTCACCTACCGGACGGCGCGAAACTCGCGACTGCACTGGGGTTGAGGGAAGATGGGCCGTAATCTACCTAGGCCGTTCGCTCTTCTGCGTGCCGCTAAGTCTTCTTCTTCAATGGCGTCGAAAGCCGGGTGCGCGCAGAGCTTTGCCGCTTCCGCGCGCCTGTGAAGCGAAGGAACTCCGAACGGCAGAAGTGTTGAGAACGGGAAGGGCGCCAGTAGGCAAAGTGCCAGCCAGGGACGGCACCGCACTCCAGACCGACGGAGCGCCGACGACCAGTGCTTCGCTTCGAATGTACTCCTTACTGCAACCAACACAGAACCCCAAGATTGTGGTGTATACCTAGGAGCATTCAAATCAGAATCTTGTCGATTGTATTGATCGGTGTTTCAGTTTGCTCGCGTTTATGTTTCGGCGGACGGATCGAAACTGTCTAGTCCGTGCGCAGTCATGTCCCTACACGTGTAGGTGCACTTTTTGGCAAAATACTCCTGCACTTTTACGGCAGGAAATCAGTCCGATAAGCGTTGTTTTCCTGCGCCGATGATGACACCTTGGGGGTGCATTCTTCCACTCTTCCAAAGCTTATCAGGTCAGGAAACTGTGCGGGGCGCAGTAACGCCCAAGTTTTTGTCCCGGTTTATTGCGTCAGTCCCACGACGATTCCGCCGGCACTAACTGCTTATCACGTTCGGTTGATAAGGCTGACGTTCAGGCGAAGACACACCTCAGTAGTCCGCCGCAGTCTATTCAACTCTCCGGTCAACAAACCATATACGCGTTCCAAAAGACTCCAAAACATGAAGTCGCTCTTTGGCCTCTGCATGGTTACTGTCGTCGTCTCGGCTGCTTTCGCCGAATTCGACAGAACTTACCGCCTTCCAGACACGTTGAAACCGGTCTATTACGACATCCGAGTAGTTTACGACCGCGAAGACCCCACAGGCTACCACCCGGGCGTCGTAAGAGTCGAATTGGAGTGTCTGAAGTCCACCGACAAGGTCACACTTCACGCCAAGAATTTGACCTTCGAGGCAGCTTCCATCTGTGGCGTAACCGGATGCCATGGGGATCTGGAGATTTTGGAGTTGAATACCGACACTTTGACGGTCACATTTCAGGTGATAAATCCTAGTAGCAGTACGTTGGTTCGACTTAGTGCGCAACTGCGCATGTCTACATCCCGGTATACGGTACATACGTCGGCAGGCATATGGCGTGTTACACAAAGCGAAATGTCCTACGTAATTCACAAAATAAAGCCACTGAGCAAAGTTCTATCGTGTAGAACACTCACTGATTTGTATTTGTCACACACATATTAACCAGTTATTCCTAACCGGTCACGTTTCGGGTTCTGCAGATCCCGAAAATCACCCAGATCCCGAGACACATACCCCCATTCGATCGTGCTATATATGCAAATTTAGGATCTGACTGTTAGAGGTTTCGGGATCTGCAGAAACCGAAACGTGACCGGTTAGGTTAGGAATAACTGGTTAATGATATTTGATAAATAATATTATTAACCTGCCTATTAATACAAGACATACATACCTAACAATATATGCCAGATAGGTGCAAGTATACATATAAACGGAGATTAACCGAAGAAATTAAATTAAACGCGACGAAACAGAACAGGTCAAATACTCTAAAACGAAATGAACTGTAACAAAACTCTAAGGTCTCAAACTGAAGTAACACACACGTACCGGGTGTCCCAAAAGTCCAGCCCCCCCCCCCCCCATCCACAGCACGCTGTAAGACTAGCGAAGTCATACTTGCACACATGGTAGCCTATTAAGTTTGCAACTCGGATGCAAAAATTCAGCATTCTGTCTCAACCCATGCGCAAATGCGAGCGCAAAGCGTGAAATCGGTCGCCGCTCCTCCTCCTCCTGCTGGAGGCTATCTCCATGGAGGAGAAGAGATTTTACGTTTTGCGCCCGCATTTGCGTATGGGTTGAGATAGAGTGCTGAATTTCTGCATCCGAGTTCCAAACATAATAGTAGGCTAGGCTACCATGTGCGCAAGAATGACTTCGCTAGCCTTTATACAGCGTGCTGTGGAAGGGGAGGAAGGGGGGGGGGGGGGTCTGGACTTTTAGGACACCCGGTACATCTACCCTTCAAAAGCCTTCGGTTCCAGCTTCCCCAGCAGCTGCGAGTGGGTGAGCGCTATTACCTGACGGTGGCCTACCAGTACCGTGTGAGACAGGGCGGCGGGCCGTTTTCTGGCGGCGTCTTCTCCACCGCCGACCACTACCATCTGGTGACGCAGTTCGAGGAGATCGACGCCCGTCAACTCTTCCCCAACTTCGACGAGCCCCACCTGAAGGCCAGATTCCAGATGACGGCGACGGTGCTGCACCAGCAGCACAAGGTGGGCCTGTGGAATAGCGCGTCCAATAGTTGATGGAAGGAATTAGATCAAACTGGTTCGAATTGAGAATTACCGTAGTGCTCTTATAAGCCCCCCCCCCCACCTACTCTTTCACCTAGGCCACCGAGAGCATGCGAAGGAAGTGGCAAATGTGGGGGGTGTTGGGATCAGCGATTTTACATATGTACTTGAATGGAAGAGCAGCTAACCATAAATTCTTTCAAGAAGCTCCACCCCCCCCCCCCCCCCCCCCCCCCCCCTCCCCCCTTCTCTCTTCCTATCGGACATGGAACTCATGCCGCGCATATGCGAAAGTGTGGACGAGAGGTGAGGCTTAGGATTACGGTACTTGCGACTTTCAGGACCAGACCTACCCGGCGATCTCGAACATGCCGGTGGTCGAATCGATCTCCGGCGACGGCTTCACCACGACGAAGTTCGAGCGGACGCCGACGATGTCCAGCTACCTGGTCGCCCTGGCCATTCCCGAGTACGGCAAGATCGCCTCCGTCTCCACGGGCGAGACCGAACCCTACACCACCGTCTACTACAACCCAGAGACAACCGGAGACACGCCCCAGTTGAGCAACTTGGGCCTGAGCGACTTGGTTCGACGCTGCGTCCACTACTTCAACGAGCGCTTCGGCCTGTCGGATCCCCTGAAGAAGATCGACTACGTCAGAGAGATGAATCCACATCTGGCAATGGAGAACTGGGGCATGATCTACGGAGGGGCTACTCCCACGGTGAGGGCGCATCTCGCGCAGTTTTGGAGAAGTCGAAGAAGTGTACCACTACATGGTAGGTAATCGCTCACGAGTCTCGTTTGACTTGACTTCAGTGTTCTCGCAACTCAGCGGGTCGTACATATAGCCCTTTGGTGCTGTAAACCTGGAGTAAACGCCCCCCCCCCCCCCCCCCCCCCCCCCCCCCCCATTTCCCAGCTTCTGTTGCGTGCCTTTCATGTCCTGATCGAGGCGGCTTGGAGTCCGGGGCCCCCCCCCCCCTCCTCTCCCTTCCCCTCCCCCCCCCCTCTCCCCCTTTTTTCATTGTGTGTTTCACAGTTTGTCTAACTCACTCTCTATCTGTATCCACTCTCTCCATTGCAGACGGCGTTGCACGAGGTCGCCCACTACTGGTTCGGCAACGCTGTGACCTGCCGCTTCTGGAACGACGTCTGGCTCAACGAAGGCCTCACCGCCTACGCCACGGCCGTGGGTCTGGATGCCCTACAACTGGGAAGCAGTCACGACACACTGGTAGCCCTCTCCGTCGCCGCCGTCAACGCCTACTCAAGCTACGAGGTGCCTCTTTCCTCCGAGCTCTACTACGGCACCTTGCTCGACCTGCTCACTGGAGGTGGGTGGGCTGTTGGTTTGACAGTTCGATTGAAGAGCATGAACTGGTAGGTATGTAGGTAAGAGATTTGGTAAACTAGCGCAACTACAACACTAAAGCCCCCCCCCCCCCCCCCCCCAACCCCCCAGCTTGAACAGTATGCTGACGGAGGCGATGGCCAAGAGGAGGAATTAAAAGAAACACGGTGTGTACTGCACGTACATATCATGCAGGTGGTGCTACACGATGTACATGGCTAGAGTTCCAGGGCACAACTGAGTGAGCACGATTGCAGGGTGCATAAAGATGGGGCAAAGATTGGGATATAAGTTGCAGCAAAATGATATCGTTGATCGTGGCTGCTATCGTTGATAGTTAATCTACTTCTCTAACAACTGTCGTAAACAGCACCTTCCAAGGAGACTCATCTTACTTCCAGGCGGCCTCGTCTACACGAAGGGCGCGGCGGTGCTGCGAATGTTCGCCGAAGTGGTGGGGGGTCACGAGAAGTTCGCCGACATCCTCTCAACATACTTGAGACGACACCGTTTCTCCAACGCCGATTCCTACGACTTCATCGACGTCTACGCCGGCGGCAACCAGCGCATGAGGGAGTTCGCCGAGGACTGGATCATGCAGGCGAGGCTACGATTCGAACAAATCCTTTCGTTGTCACAGCTACGCATTCAATAGCACTCGTTTCAGCCGGGCCTTCCCGAGCTGACGGTGGACCACGACGCGGCGCGGGGCGAGTGGGTCTTCCAGCAGCACTCGCCAGTCGCTAACGCTTCTCACCTGCGCTGGAACGTGCCCATCTTCTACCGCGTCAACGGGGGAGAGTTCGTCCGGCCGCCGCCCATGTTCCCCAAAGAAGCGACCGAGTACCGCATGAAGGCCGAGCCGGGGAAGTACTACGACTTCAACCCCACCTTCGTCGCCCCTGCGCAATTTGAGCGCAGCGGAGGCTCTGCGGCAAGCGCCTCGGCGAAGCTGCCGCAACTGGAAGAATACGAAGACGTCGCCAGAAGAAACCCACTCGGCAAGTTGATTCCCAAGTTGGCTGGTCGGCATGGCATGAGTGATTAATCGGGCATAGATTTGTGTAAACAGTCTGGGTCTGAACTGATCACAAATGTGACTAGTTTTAAAACATGCAATGGACAGTGAGTGGACACATGCGATGGGTTATTCTTCAACACTCGGACTCGACGATGTAGTGCGCTTGCGCCGCGTCGCCTCCTGTAGCAGCTGATGGTTCCGCCAGCGTGTATCCTGCCTGCTTCTTCTCCTTGAGGTAGCGGTAGGCGGCCAGCACCAGCAGAAATGCCCAGATGTACACAACGCAACTGGCGAACTGCACGCCGGCCCAGATGTACGCTTCCACTGAAGAACGACGTTCAAGAACTTTGTGAATTCTGAAGGCGTGCTGCAGTGCGATGCATAGGTGGCGGCGTCCTTGCTGCATTCTAATTTATTTCATTACTTTGTCTGTCGGCCTCCTCATTAGTCTGGTCGTCTTCTGTGGCATCTGGCGAAGTAGAACTGAGGTGCAACGGAATAGAGCCGCCGAGAACGCTCCACACTCCGTCGATGGCGCACAGTATTGCCAGGATGATCTGAACGGCGTCAAAGGCACGCGAGTGATGTGACATGTAGTGCGAGCACTCCTAGAGATCATCAGTGCGTGCGCACCTGAACGACCAAGAAGGGTATGAGGAATCGATGCTTCTCCGCGTAGAGGCCGTACAGAAGGCAGACAACGACGACGGCTTCTACCACAAGGGCCACCAATCCAAACACGACGGCGGTTCTGAAGTTGCTTTGTCGAGCGAGTTAGTATGCATCGGTGTCAAGTGACGTAAACTGTATTGCTAACGTCGTCTCTTCCACAAAGAAGCCGCCGATTGCCCACGCGACCAGGAAAACTAATTCGAGAATCGCGAAAACTTTAGATGCGGTCTGAACGTGAACCACACTTTTTCGCGACCTCAGTGAAACCGAGCACTTCTCTAACGATAACGAAAGTCGACAGACGGTCGCCAGACAACATCCGCAGCAGCTGCGGTAGCGAGAATTGGTGGGGTCGAAAGGCGCCGCCGCGGCCGTCTTCAGCTCAGCCGGGCCGCTTTGGGGAGCCGTTCCCATGGTTTCATTCGTAATTCAAAATTTAATTTCAGTTTTCCGACCGACAAGTCGGAGAGAGACTATAGGCCGACCTGTTTGCAAACTTCAACGGTTTTTTTTGCGACTCTGAAGTCCAGCCGCGCAGAAGAAGAGTGTTGTTGCCTTGCTTCGCTCTTCTGGACTGCTATGTAGGTGCAGGAGAGGCTTATCAGCGCGAAGCATGCGCGAATTGAAGGGGATACATACCCCTAAGTACCTTTCTATACTTGCTTCGTTCTGGAATGCTGCAGCCGCAAGTGGACAGTGCACTCTCGGACGGACACTTTACTTGACGCGACTCACCTGTCGAGCGTGTCGAGCAGCAGCTGCCAAAGCAATATTTGCGCTCATTCTAAAGTCTAGAAATCGGACAACGCCTAGCTTTCCTTCGTATCCTTGCATCATGAGCAGAGCCTGTTCCATCCATTTACATATTCTGATTCTTGCTTTCATGAGCGGACGGCTTTCATGTGTGACTCGGGATCCTATATACTAAGCGGCATAGAGTCTGTCCGTTTGTTTGTTTGTTTGTCTGTCCGGCCATTTTCTCGCGACACAGTTGATGGATCCTGGAGATCTATAGATCAAAAGAACCGTCATTGACTGCCATTTGTCCCCTCCTATTTTAAAACTTTTGCAAATTACTAAATTCCACAAAAATCACGAAAATATCGGCTGCACAGTACATTCTGATCACTAAGGAGTGGCTGATGGTTGCTTTCATGCACATTTCGCACCGGTTGTGTTACCATTCACTACAGAGTTGTCGCTGTGAGACCCCGACATGTAAGCAATACGTAATCGTAACGGGTACGTATTGCTGGGCGTTGTTGAGGTAGTGATGATCCACCGTCGGTCGCCGTCGCCACACAGTACGTGCTTTCCCCTTACTGTAGGCAAACAAGTCAACTCTGGAAGAGCTGAATCGAACCGCTGCGACTCCATCGACTGGCTGGAGCTGCACCGCTGCTGGAGTGCCGCCTTCTGCGCGCCATCGACTGTTAACTCGCAGCTCCATTTATATGCGAGCGCCTGATGAATAGTGGCGACGTCTCTATTATTTTCTCCCGATACTGCAGTACGGCGCGCCTGCAGCGCATGCCGAAGAAGGGACTGAGACAGGGTGCGGAACACGCCTATTTTTTCAACCTACCTCTCACCGGGACACTTATTGAAGTGTGGGCGCTGATTGCAGAAATGTACGGCAGCTTTGTGCATTGCGATCGTCGCTAAAACCTATTGCGATTGTCGCTGTAACTATCGCGCCGTCTTCAGACCTTGTGAATGAGTCTTGGCGCGTCGCTTCTGATGTCTGGGCGTGGTCAGCGCCAATTCAACAACGTCTACACCGTACAGTCGGCAAGCTATGCGTTTGGCGATTACTTTGTACTGACCGCGCTGCCCCATCTGCTTGAATCGCCGCTCCCGACTGAGTCGAGAGTGCTTCTGTGAACGTTACGTGCGCTGTTCTTTGCTTGTATTTGGTATTGAGTTGTTTATTGGTAGTGCCTTGTATGTGAGCGTGTTTTCTGCGCCAATGATGTTAACGATGCGAGTAATAGGCGAAGACGTTGACTTTGAAATCGACATGGGGCGTAGGTAAGCAGTGGCAGCTCCGTTCGCTGTTTGTTGTCGGTTTCGTTGTCAAGCGTCAAGCTTCGCTTATAGAGGATACGGTACTGGTTTAACGCTATAAATAACGTATCGCTACCTTATCGGGTGGCACTAACCGTCATGTCTAGTTTTGTGACACACACACACAGACGAATAGAAATACTCAGCGTCCGGTATCCATACTCGCCGCCGGGGGGGGCGGCGAAACAAGCTCCGGTATTAAAAAGTTGAGTTCGCCACTCTGACTGATATTCGGTATAATAGTTTGGTGTCCTTCCTGTAGAGAGTGCGAGAGCTCATCGCCCGTATTGCTCCGCTTCATGAGCTCCCCCTTCGCAAGAGGGTATTGCTTAGCAATATTGATATCGCCCGGGATTTGGATTTTTAGAGCAAAAAAATTCCTCTTTCCAGAAAAACGCTTATAAAAAAGTGACAAAAACTTGAAAAAATTTTGAAACAAACATATGACAGAGCACAAAAGAACGCGCACTATGAGCAATCAAGCCGTGTCGTACTTCTGTCCATGGAGCGAAATGAAGTTCGTGCATTTTTCTTGGCGGTGTGTAGTACGTAGCGAGCCTCGGAATGACATGCCGAGTGTCGCTGGTCCTCCTAACATATTGAGCAATTCAGAAAGTTCCAAGAGTAAAACTAAAATTATTGTTTCTGGTGCACGCGGGCGTTCAGTCAATTACAAAATGTTTGCTGACACATGAAGAACACGTCCAGAGCTTGAAAATTGACGTGTCGTCTGCCGCTCGATGACGTAACACGAGCAAGTTAGAACCGTCTTGCGCTTCTGCACCTTCGGCTTTACTGTAACTCACAAAATTCAAATTTTCTAGTTTCGCAAATGATCGCGTGAGTCGTGAGCTATCGACTGAGCTTGAGACCGTTCTCTCTACTAACGCATATTGAGCGAACTATAGCGATTGTAGTGTTCGAAAACCCCGAGACAACGGCGTTTCCCGTGGTGCGTGTATGCGTAATGTTAAAAATTGTCGCTGCCGCATGAAAGAACACGTCAAGAAGCTTCCACCTGACGTGTCGATCGCCGCTCTACGACGTAAGACGAGCGAGTTAGAGCCGTTTTGCGTTTGAAGCCTTTGGGTTACTGGTAACTCGCGAAGTTCAAGTCTTTTCAGCTTCCCAGCAATGGAAAGACAATGATCAGCGAGTCGAGAGCTGATCCACTGAGTCTCAAGATTGGTTCTCTTACGACGCTAGTTGTGCGAGTTAGAACGATTTTAGCGTCAAAATGTCGAGAATGGCGTTTCTCGGAGGTGCGTGATTTGCGTAATTAAGAAATTGTTAGCAGAAACTGAACCAAGAACCATA
>JASAMZ010003373.1:0-10924 GCA_030248115.1 Linhomoeus sp. GSCO2_2
GGGCCAAAAGCCCACCAGGGCAGAGCACCCAAGGGGGCCAAAGAGCCTTGCTTCAGCAGGCAGTCGATGATGAACAGGCCGCCTATGCTTAAGCACACCGGGCAAATAAGCCAGAACTACCTACTAGCGCCATTATCTCGCGAATGGTGCCGATTACGAATTTCAAGTTATATACAGTATTTGTAAAGCCCATCGACGTCTACAGTTTGCAGCTTGTACCAGAGCGCAATCTTGTCGCGTTCATTAGTTACGATGAAAACAGTGAGGACAAAATGCAGGAAACCTGTCCTGGTACGCGCAAATCACCAACACAAATTTTTGCGTAAGTGTCACAAAGGCTCCTCGATTTTCGATTTTTTTGCGGATTCAGAGAGAGAACATGTGTGGCAACAGGGTACAAGTAAAACCAGCCTGGAATTTTCGGGTATTTCAAAAGTTACGAGCAAAAAACTGCGAAAATCGCAATTTCCGATGCCGCGTTTTCCCATGTTTGCCGGTGCGTCACATCGCCGTGTGGTCGTAAATTGCGACGCGTGGCATGGAGATCGAAGCGTCTGGGTCTTCTCAATCCAACGGTGAAGGAATTGTGCAAATCGGACCAGCCGTTCTCAAGTTGTAGGCAGAAAAGTCAGCGCGGTTTGAAATAACAAAAATTTCACAAATTTTGCGACATGGGTTCAGAAAACGGGCCATATCTCGAGATTTAGGCAACGTAGAAAGGTAAGATTTGTGGCGTTCGTCATAACTTTGATGCCCCTACCTAATACAACTCTAATCTCGATTTTGAATTTTTCAACTTGTCCAGCCGAAACGCGAGTTTCTCAGACATTGACTCTTAAACGAAACGATCTGGGGTACGACGCCCAATCTATTTGGACGGACGCGAGAGTAGTCCGAGGGCTACCCGTCGATGTGTCGAACTCAACCCAGCGACGTCAGACAAGCGAGTTATTAAGCCCGAAGCAAGCGTGTCGTTTCCAGTTTTCGACGCGTTTTGGTTACTGTAGCTCTCTGTTTAAACTTTTGAAACTTTTTGTTGTCGGATTCGTGCTCAGGAGCTCGAGCGCTTCACTTTGATATGCGATTTGACTAGCTTCGGTCAACTTTTGTCTTAAAATGGACCCCACTTTGGGATACTGTAGCGCGCGAGTTTGAAAATTTATTTTTGGTTTGTCTACTCAGGTGGCTAGAGGAGTCCGCGGGCTACTCGCCGATGTCTCAAACTCCATCCTACGACGTCGGACGAGCGTGTTATTAAGCCCGAAGCGAGCGTGACGTACGCACGCACGTACGCACGTACGTACGTACGCACGTACGTACGCACGCCGAGCTCTTGATAAGGTTCGCTCGGCTGAGGCCGAGCGAAAAAAGTCCACAGACTATGTTTCATATTTCGCAAAGTTTGTTGCTGTTGATTGAAAAGCGAACGACTAACTGCTCCATTTAAAAATTACATCACATCTTTAAAATACAATTTCACACAAATTGTCAACAACAGTACGCCGCACCACATCAAAACAACAAGTTTCACACAAATCCCACCAGACCCCTTCAAAAACCACCAAAAATCCACAAAATCAAAATCTACTGATTTTCACACCATCCATCCAATTTCCACATAATTATCGATTTCCCACCTTAGTGACAGGCAAGTTGTGCTTTTTGATCACCAAATTCTTGACTCCCTCCATGACGAATTGACTGCTCTGATTCAGTAGTTTAGAGAACATTCCAACAGTTTTGGTGCCACCGCCCCTGTACTGGTCGGCCGTCAGCATTGTGGAGAAGGATCTATAAATAAATGTAATTAAAATAATTAAGTAATTTCAAACATTAGATTCATAAATGACACCAGTTCATTAGATTAAATATATCAGATTCTAGACCAAACCACACTGGCTGAAATTATAAACAAAATAATTGGATAATACTGAATCGATGAGATAAAACCTGATTAAATTAAATGAATTAAATCTAATTGTTTAATTAAAATCGCATTGAATGCAAAAAAATCAGTCAGATATTAGATTAGATTACAATTCAGAAACTTTGGTGGGTGCCATTTTGTTTGTTCTAACGACTATCATTAAGGTGAATTGTGTTACAACCAATAAAATAATACCAAAATTGCGCCAAATGATAAAATACATAAAACATGCCCGCAAAATACTCGCAAACTACAATTTGCTCCTTTCGCACCGAGTAAAACCGTAAATAGGAGAAATCTGCAGCCGATATTCGCATTATACATAGAACAATTATAAAAATTCCGGTAATAATCCTATTAAAAATAAAACCATACAAAAATACCATACTTGTAGCGCCTGACGTATTTCACCGCAGCTTCGTTCGCCCCACAAAGCTCTAAAGCGGCTATTTGTTGCGTCAATTCCTCCTAAAAGCACAAAAATAATTCGGATTTAGTCACATAATTTTGTTGAATACTTCTGCACTTTAAAAATCAAATGTATGTAAAACGCTAATTAAAATAACTATACAACTTTTGATTCTTAAATTTCGGAATGAAAAAATTTCGTCTTGTGTCGCAATAGCCACAAATTTCCACACAATTTTCGCAATATAGGCAACGAGTTCTACTTAATTGTACAAAACAATCAAACTCAATATACACACATTTTTGGCAAAGATATAGCAATAATTGCGTCATTGGCACCCCAAATTCGACCGAATCCTGACAAATTCGCCACAAGCTTTCTACAATTCCGACAAACTACCCAAATTGCACCAATTTCCGTATTTATTTTACATTAATAATTTACATTAATCCAACAAATTTTTTTCTCACCTCCCCAATTTCCGGCGCGCAAAAATAATTCACCAAAAATAACCGTAATTTATCTTCTGCGCTGCCGCACTCCAAATCCCTCAAAATGTCCAAAATCGTTCTGTCGCCGCCTAAAAGGCAAAATTGTAGTTTTTTTCTAAATATATAAAATTGTGCCATACCTATCGGCTGCTTGTTCATTAGACGCTCCTCAGCCTCGAAATAAACGTCCAGTTTTCGCGCCTGAAAATTAAACATTGGTGGATTTGCTAAAATTGCGAAAACTCAATATTTAGTGCTAGATAGAATTTTATAACAATTCTACCAAACTGCCACATACACAACGTTTCACAAATTAGATCACATAGGTTTGCACACCCACAAAATGACCACAATCCACAAAATCTTATGGAACTTCAGTACCAATTTGTTCAAAAATTCAACCACAAACGCAAAAAGCAATTTTTAACAAATTTACCACAATTTGACAAAACTCTACACCGCCAAAACCAATTTTCACAATTTGATGCATTCTCTCTAAATTTTCCCAAAAAACCACCAATCTTAATTGCCGTAAGCCCCTCAAACTAATTTTTCAACCTCGGGGGGGGGGGGGGGGGGCAGGGGGCTTATTAGAGGGGGGGGGGGGGGCTTATTAGAAGGGGGGGGGGGCTTATTAGAAGGGGGGGGGGGTATTAGAGTATCTCCATTAACTCAACATTCCCCACACACCTTAATTTCCCCCAGCAGCCAAATTCGTATGCAAATCAATCAACCGTTTCTTCTCCAGTGAATCAGGCAGTGAGGATACGGTAGAGGTCAATATTGAATAAATTTCGACAGAAATTCAACCAAAGAGTAAATTTCCACACATTTCGCAGCATTTTCGACAAAAGTCTCCAAAAATTCCGTCAAAATGCCAAAAAAAATCCCAATTTTCCTCACAACTTCCACTCAAATCCACAATCTTCCACATTTTTACACAAATTTACTATTCCAAATTCACCTTAATTTCCCCCAACACCCCAGTAGCCACATTGGTATGCAAATCAATCAACCGTTTCTTCTCCAGTAAATCCGGGAGGGAGGATACTGTAGAAGTTAATTTCGAAGTGGCCTCCCCTAGCATGGATATGGCCAGGTCGTCGCCGTCGCCTTCCAGGCCCTGGAGTGAAAATTGTGCAAAGTGTAGGAAAAAGTTTGGTTTTGTGAGAATTTTGGGTGAGGATGGAGGTAGTGTGTGGAAAGGGAGATGGGCATGGCCATTGGGTATGGAGGGAAGGTGGGGGGGGGGGGGGGAAGCGAGGGGGGACGGCGGGATAAGGGGCAGAAATAAAGAAGGAGGAGGGGGGGGGGGGGGGGGGGGGGGGGGGGGGGGGGGTGGTACAGTTCGGAATAGAGATTGGGGATACCTCAATCGCCCTCACCTCCCCTCCCCCCTCCCCCCATCCAATCTGAGTCCCACGTATAGGCGAGGTGTGGCAGTAGGCCAAAAGATGGAGGAGGAGGAGGGGGGGGGGGGGGGAGAAAATTCTGGGGTGGGAAAAACTTTTCGCTTTTGCTAATACGTAATGCTGCCGTCGTAGTGCTAATACGCGCAAATTTAGGTCTGCGGACGGAAATCTCGCTATTATGGCGTGAAGACAGAATTTCCATTGACAGTGTGGGTTACAATACAGACAACATTTTGCTATCAGCCGGTATCTGGGGGGTGGGGTTATTTCAATGCCCCCAAGCTACGCCCCTGGGCGGAAGATAGCTTTCAAAAGCAACACAAAATCCCCATCATCCCCCTACCATGGCATTCTTCAATCTCTTGATCTCCTCCTCGCTGCTTCTGTACGCCTCCAACTCTTCTTGCACCGCTTCGGCCACCTCGGGGAAGGGACTGGAATGACATTGTGGTGCTGTTAGTTTGACTGTAGTTTGGTGGTTGTTTTGTAGTACAATTCGTGGTGCAATGATTGATATTGCACAGTAATTATAGCTGTAGCAATTGTTTGTAGTACTGCAATTACAACAGTATGAATTACAGTAACAGTAGTAATTTGTGTAGTAAACTACCACAAGACCACTACAAGTTTTGTTGTAGTAATTCGGTGGTAGTTTTGCGACATTTTACAGTGATAATTTCTATTCTACAGTCTTCTTGCTGCGGTTCCATTTCCATAGTGACTTTCTGACATTTGTGCCCATGCCATAATTCGCCAGTGATTTTGACACCTTTGTAGTCGTTTTGTGACATTCTATTCGTCTTATGACAAAAAATTACAGTACTGCAGAATTACAAAAATGCACTGTCAGTAGTTTTGCGACTTCTACGCAAATTTCCACAGTTTCACTTAATGTGCCAATTTCACCAAAACATAGGTGCGACTGCTCCCAAAGTTAGGTCAGGGGGTGGGGGTTTGGACCAGGATTTGGGGGGTTGGGGGGATAACAAGAACAGGGATCCTGTTCCAAAAAGATGCATTTTGCTCAATTTTGACTCTAAATCTACTGGAATTACTCAAAAAACAGCTAAGCAGGCAAAAATTTTGACCCCCCCCCCCCCCCCTCCGAATCGCCCCTATGCACCAAAGCACCACAATTCCACCACATTATATCCACTACTCACCATCCTTTCTGGGCGTTCCAGAACTTGTCGTGAGCGGCGTTCATATCGTACTCCTTTACAGTAACCCTCGCGTTGGGGTCTTGACTGGGTTTGTCCCTTATGGTCACTCTGTTTAGGTCTAGGTCCTGAAAGGTTGAAAGAATGTGTAAAAATTGTTGAAAAATATCTAAATTTTGCACACATTGCGCAGATGCTCAAAAATTGCACAAAAGGCAAGAATTTGGTACACTGCAGTAGATATTTGCGCAAAACGCACAAAAATTAAACGGGAAAGCACTTTCTAAATTTCGAAATATGGCAATTTCCAAAAAATGCCAAATTTGAGTTCAAAAGGTTTAAAATGTAGCATTTGCCACACTGCAGTCGATATTTGCGCAAAACCTACAAAAATTGCACGGAAAACCACATTTCTAAAAATTAGTCATAAATTACAGTAATTTCCAAAAATACACGCACCAAAACGTCGTGAACCAAAGCCTGATAGGTCCAGGTGTGGTGCAGCATGGTGCCTAAATAGAATTACAAGATCAAAATAAGCACAGCAAAATAAGCTATAAATTACTGTAAGACAACAAAAATGGCACACATTGTGGCAATATGTGCAGATTACAGATTGCTACAATGCAAAAGAGCCGTAAGACTTCAATTCAGATCACACCAAACTAACACGACAGCACAACGCGCACAAAATACACCGAAATACTTTTGCTAAATCACACCAATTTAGCACAAGGCAATAATTTTGCGTTGATAGTGATACTCATGGCAAAATGCACCAGAGTAACACATCAGCACACACACAAAACGCCACAAGTTCCTCATATTACACCAAACTGCCACATAAATACACCATACTACCACCTAAATCCAATCTAATGCAACACTTGACAAAAAACGCCGCAAAACTACGATAAAACAACCCAAATTCACAAAAAAACCTTCGCGGAAAACCCACCCAAATCCATACTGCGATCCAAAATGACCAAAAGCGGTCTTTGAAAGTTGATTTGACCCGCCCTCAAATCCGCCGTAAACAAATTGTTTCTAGCGTCGCGCAAATTGTCCCGTAATTTCTTTTCCAGACGCTGAAATTGTGGAAAAAAGTGTGCAAAAATTTGTGTAACAAGTCTCTTTTAAAAAGCGGAGTGGTTTTGAGCTTTGAATTTATACTGAGATTGTAGCAAGGCCCTTTCCGGTTTCGTGCAGCGTCTTTGACTCTCTTCGCGACTACACTTTTTGGAGTGGTCTTGCTACGCAACATTGGTATCGCTCGGGTTTAATTCTTTACACCAAGCAAATCATCTTTTCAGACTAAATTTGAAAAAAAGACACTGGAATCTAGCGCAAAACTACAGGTTAATTGTGAGCATGATTTGATGTTGGCTTGCAGTGAGTTCTTCAGCGATGTCAAGACCGCCGCTCTGCAACGCACGAGTGCCAAGATATAACAAACCAAAATCTGCAGTTTCCATCGCGTTTTGGTTACTGTAGCCCTCTCATTGACGTTTTGAAACTTTTTGTTGTCGGATTCTTGCTCAGGAGGTCGAGCGCTTCATTTTGATATGCGATTCGACTAGGTTCTATAAAGTTTTGACTTTTTGCGGACATTACTTCAAAACTTGTTGTTATTTCGACGTCACAGTTCGCGAGAGTAGTCCGAGGGCTACCCGTCGGTGTGTCGAACTCAACCCAGCGACGTCAGACAAGCGAGTTATTAAGCCCGAAGCAAGCGTGTCGTTTCCAGTTTTTGACGCGTTTTGGTTACTGTAGCTCTCCGTTTAAACTTTTAAAACTTTTTGTTGTCGGATTCGTGCTCAGGAGCTCGAGCGCTTCACTTTGATATGCGATTTGACTAGCTTCGGTCAACTTTTGTCTTAAAACGGACCCCACTTTGGGATACTGTAGCGCACGAGTTTGAAAACTTATTTCAGTTTTGAACACTCAGATGGCGAGAGTTGTCCGAGGGCTACCCGTCGATGTGTCGAACTCAACCCAGCGACGTCAGACGAGCGAGTTATTAAGCCCGAAGCAAGCGTGTCGTTTCCAGTTTTCGACGCGTCTTGGTTACTGTAGCTCTCTGTTTAAACTTTTGAATCTTTTTGTTGTCGGATTCGTGCTCAGGAGCTCGAGCGCTTCACTTTGATATGCGATTTGACTAGGTTCGGTCAACTTTTGTCTCAAAATGGACCCCACTTTGGGATACTGTAGCGCGCGACTTTGAAAACTTATTTCAGTTTTGAACACTCAGATGGCGAGAGGAGTCCTCAGGCTACTCGACGATGTCTCAAACTCCGTCCTACGACGTCGGACGAGCGAGTTATTAAGGCCGAAGCGAGCGTGACGTACGTACGCACGCACGTACGTACGTACGCACGCCGAGCTCTTGATAGGGTTCGCTCGGCTGAGGCCGAGCGAAAAAATTGTACAAATTTTGGAGAATTTGTGTGGAGATTGTGAAAATTTGAAGAACTTTGCAAGTGTGTAAAATTGAGTACTATACTGTGCAAAATTGTGCGAAGTTTGTAAAATTGTTTAATAGTGTGTAAAAATTGAGAAAATGTGTAAACTTATGTTATATTGTGTAGAAACTGTGCAAATTTGTGTAAAATCGTGTAATATTGTGCAGAAATTGTGAAACTCGAGGAAATGTAGGGGCTTTTGTATTTACCTCCGCCACGTGCTCGGCCGCGTTGTTTTTGGGGCATCTGAAAAACGTTAATGAATTATAATTAGTTTTGGTTATATTTGATTAATTTTAGATAATTGAAATCAACATTTGCGTGAAGTTTAAGGCATACAACTTGACAGCCCAAATTCCCACATTTCCAAAGTCGCATGAGAATTTGCAAGTTGTTTTGAACAATCGTGTTGTTTCAAAATTCAAATTTGCGCATTTTAATAAACGCCTCCGGTAAAATCATTGCACTGTGGCGTTTTCTAAGGTTATAGGCGGACGATGAACACGTACATATATGCACAATTTTAAATTCTTTATTGCAATTCCAAAATCCCTCAACACATTTTACAAAATTACCGTAAATACTCTAATAAGCCCCCGGTGCGGTAATTTTTGTAATCTGCTTCTAGGAGGGAGTACTATTTGAGGGTTGGGGGGACTATTAGAGTATTAACTGTATTTCCCCAAGAATTTCTATTCTATTCATCATTATTGAATGGCTCACAGACCACCTAATAATGGGCACGCTTCCCAGAGTGACACAAACGGAAAATAACCCATCCACAATTTGTTCTATAATCCCTTCCATCGTCTGCTCGTCCATGTTGGGTTGGTTGATAGCTGAAATAGGGAATTTATTGATAAATTGTGGTAAAATTGTAAATAATTGTGGAAAATTGTGTAAACTCTAGTAATTGTGAAAAGCTAGACATCAATGTGTCGAAAATACGGGAAGAAATTCGAATTATACGTGTAAAATCTACATTGCAGTGGAAAATGTGTAAACGTTGGCAATCTTGAAAATGCAAAACTAATGTGACCAAATGGCAAACAAAGTGGAATTCAACTATAAATCACTGGATTCTAGGACATTCTGCTGGAAAATACATAAACCGAAAATAGCTAATCGTCCAAAACTGCCAAATATTAGACCGAACAAAAATTCTGACGTTCAAACGCACGTTTTAAGGTTTATCAATTCTAAAAACAATTTGTGATTAAATTTGTACGCTTTGCAATACCAATTTACTAATCTTTGCATTCTAAGTTCCATTCTTGTAGAAACCCCGCCAATCAATTTCAAAACTTTTACAGACATCTGTGCACATTCCACAAGTTTTCCTACACTTTGCACAAAAGTAAAAAAATTCAATTTTCAACATACCGTAGTAAGAGAGGTCGCATTCCTTGCTGTGTCGGCGCAAAGTGAATAAATTGTCTTCTAGCGTTATGAAGTTCAGAAATTGGTCAAAAACCTATAATTTGAATTAATTTGGTACGTGGAATTTATTATTTTGTCAAATACATTACAATAATTTAATTAATATGGCATGTATTCAATCTAATACATAGTGTCGAAAATTAGAGCAAGACTTTTCGCAAGCTTTGCTATGTGAGAATTCCACAATTACGTCAAACAGATCGGTTTTAAAAATTGATCAGCAAATTTGTTAAAATTCGACAATTTTACCAACCAAAATTAGTGTTTCAAACAAAATTACACATCTTCAAAATCTACATTACGCATTTTTTGTCACAAATTTTGTGTAGAACTCACAACTTCGAAATTCAAATTCCTTACACCACTGAATTCACACAACCTCGACAAAAATTCACATATACAAAATTCACAACAAAAATTCCCAATCTTCACATTATTCCAAAACCACAAATGATAAATCGGGCAAAATTCAAATTACCAAATCCGCAAAATTCGTCGAAACTTAACCAATTTGTCAAATTTCTCCCACATATGATAACTAGCAATACGTAACTGAACGAAGTACACTACATATAACGACGTATTGCTGACAGGAAACACAGCAATTGTTGACCAATTAGACAAACTGGAACACTGGTGGCGCCACCTACCGGTCTGACTGAAAATCCTATCCAGCTCTTCAGCTTCTGCAAGAGCCAACTGCTGACGGAGATCAAGGCACTGAGTTGATCCTCCAAGCGTTCGATCCTATGGAGAAATCCCTGGGTTAGTTCACGGCAGGTCAGCTCACAATTGAGTATGGCGTAGAGGATAGAGTCGACCGTGGCATGATTGTAATTGTAGACCTCAGGGCAAGTTTCATTCCGGTCTCGTTGAGGTAGTGGTACAGCGCGAAGCAGAGAAAGGAAACCCATCAATGCTGTAGTTTTCTTCGACATTTTTGAATTGGTCCAGTTAATTGGGCGTGGCGGCAACAATCACAGTATTGCCTTTGGTAGCGAGCGCGCGTAAGAGTGCCTAAGCAGCTGAAGCGATAACACAAGTCTTGTGCGTGCCTCATTGTTGACTTACCAGGGTGCGTTGGTCGGGCGCAATTTCTGCGCGCTTCTACTTTCTTTAGAAACAGAGAGAGGCACAAAACACTGTGAGTCACGGTCGCTATGACGTGCGCACAATTCGCCTCTAGGTGCCTACGACGTGCGTATGACTACGGTCGCTATGACGTGCGTAGCTGAGTCCATTTTGAGTGCTAAAGCTCAGCAAATTGGCTTTTCAAGCAAATGTCATCTGGATTAATTCATTTAGCATATATGTTTCTCTTAGCATATATGCTTCTCGAATGTTTGCATTTTCTGAATGGCGCACTCCTCCTGTCCATTCATGTATGCACTGGGATGCACACCAAATGAAAAGGTTCCCAACCCTTAACACACAACTTCCCACTCCTCCACTTTCTCAAATCCTCTGTGCGCTACAATGCAACAGTCCCACTGTTTCGTACAGAATGTTGCGCTAGGAACCCCAGGCACATAGGTCTGGAATCTACAGTCGATGATAGCGATGGATGCAGGTTTGCCCACAAGCCGTTGAAGCAATACGCAACTGAACGAAGAACAAACAAGA
>JASAMZ010003378.1:0-36358 GCA_030248115.1 Linhomoeus sp. GSCO2_2
GTTGGCGAAGTCTCCTTCATCACCCGACGACGATGGCGACGAATCACTCGAAAGCTGTAACTAGAGCGCTATTTGCTTATGACGGGGCTCTGCAATGCAATTTAGTCAGTTAGCCACACACTCACCACCCCATATTCACACACACACAACATTCGAGATAGTATGACTGAATTGAATTGAAATCAAAAGCTTCGAGTGAGTCACTGAGTACAGTGGTGTATGTATGTGTTGAGTGACGAGAAGCAGTAATGAAAGGACTATTTTTTCGCCCGCCCTCAGGCGGGCGACACCATACGAGAGCTCGGCGTGCGTGCGTGCGTGCGTGCGTGCGTGCGTGCGTCCGTCCGTACGTACGTAACGCTCCCAGATCTCGGCGTTGGAAAGTCGTAGAGCGGAGATCTTGGGCTCTACGGATAGGTCTCGACTCACTGATCATTCAGCTAAGAGGTTTCGAAATTCAAAAGTTTGAATTGCGCGCGCTACAGTAAGCCGAAGGTCAAAACGCAAAACGGCTCTAGCTCGCTCGTGTTACGTCGTAGAGCGGCAATCGACACGTCAGGTGAAAGCTCTCGACGCGTTCTTTTATGCGACTGCACAAGTTTTTTCAATTACGCAAACACGCACTGCGGAAAACGCCATTCTCGGCATTTTGACGCTAAAATCGCTCTAACGCGCTCAACTTGGGTCGTAGAGAGAGGATCTTGAGCTTTTTGGATAGTTCCCGACTCACTGATCATTTGTTCTCCCATTGGTCGCAACTCAAAAGTTTGAATTTCGCGAGTTACAGTAACTCGAAGGTGCAAAAGCACAAAACGGCCCTAGCTCGCTCGTCTTACGTCGTAGTGTGGCAATCGACACGTCAGGTAGAAGCTCTCGACGTGTTCTTTCTTGCGGCTACTATAGTTTGCTTAATTACGCAAACACGCACCGCGGAAAACGCCATTCTCGGCATTTTGACGCTAAAATCGCTCTAACTCGCTCAACTTGCGTCGTAGAGAGAGGCTCTCGAGCTTTTTGGATAGCTCTCGACTCACTGATCATTTGTTCTCATATCGATCGAAACTCAAAAGTTTGGATTTCGCGAGTTACAGCAACTCGAAGGTGCCAAAGCACAAAACGGCTCTAACTCGCTCGTCTTACGTCGTAGAGTGGCAATCGACACGCCAGGTGAAAGCCCTCACGTGTTCTTTCATGCGGCTACAAGAGTTTGTTTAATACGCAAATACGCACCACGGAAAACGCCATTCTTGGGATTTTGACGCTAAGATCGCTCTTTGCTCATAAAGAAGTGCAACACGGTTTGATTGCTCGCAGTGCGCTCTTTTGTGCTCTGTCAATTGTTTGCCAAAACTTTGACAAGTTTTTGTCACTTTTAAAAAAACGTTGCTTGAAAGATGGATGTTCTTGCTCTAAAAGCCAAATCGCGGGCGAAATCAATATTGCTATGCAATACCCTCTTGCGAAGCGGGAGCTCGTGAAGCGAAGCATGCGGGCGATGAACTCTCGCACTCTCTGCAGAAAGAACTCAACTCTTTACAATGTCAGTCAGAATACAAACTCAACTTTTTAATACCGGAGCTTGTTTAGATTGGCTTACCTTTGCCGCTTTCCTCTTCGGGCCCATGTTGCGACTGGCTTTCGGCGCATTTGCAGACCGACTGTATAAAACATATTGGTAACCAACACAGCACCAGTAATACTTCATTTTCCAGATTCACACTTTCGCACCGTTTCCTGGCAGCCGGCGAGGAGGCTGCCGACGACGAAGAAGACGGAGTAGACGCCTTCCGCTTCCGTTTCGGCTTTGCCTGTCAGAATTCATGTGGGGTTGGACGAACGGGACAGACAGACAGGCAGGCAGTCGCTGTACTATGCTTGCTATACAACGAGCGAAGGGAGAGGAGAGAGAGAAGCTGCGATTTGCGCGATAGAACCTGTTTGGCCAGCTTTGCCGCCGTCGGCGTCTTCTTCATTGTTGTCCCCCTCTTGGATGGTTTGGCTTTGGCGGTCGTCTTCTTGGGCTTTGGCTTAGCGGCGCCTTTCTTGACTTGCAGTTTGGCTTTGGTGAGACGGCCCGGAGGGGCTTTGGAAGGGCCCGGAATGGGAGAGGAGGCGGCCGCGGGTGAGGAGATGCGCTCCGAACTGTGCTGTAATTGTTACAAACAAAGCTACGGTTGCTTATTATTATTATTGCCAACATAAACGAAACGATGAGTTTTTCATCGTCACACACACTGTCGTCCACGTCGTCGTCCCCTGTCTTCCCCTGGCCCACCACATCGTCGTCATCGGCGTCAGTCTCCTCCTCCATAGCGCTGTCATCATCGACTGAACTGCCTCTTTTCCTTTTGATAGAAGTAGTCTGGCTACCCTCCTGCTCGTCGTAGTAGACAACAGGCTGTTTCGCCAAGTTTCGCGTCGAGCGTCGGAGTCCTGCGTCTTCAATTTCAACACCACCACCACCCGTGGCCCTGGTTGGATTCTTTGACGTTTTCTTGTTGCCGCTGCCTTTCTGTCGATTAAATTGAAGGAAGTGCACTTCGGATTAAAGAGCCGTTTAGGCGGAACAAGTCTCTTTTAAAAAGCGGAGTGGTTTTGAGCTTTGACTTTTTACTGAGATTGTAGCAAGGCCCTTTCCGGTTTCGTGCAGCGTCTTTGACTCTCCTCGCGACTACACTTTCTGGAGTGGTCTTGCTACGCAACATTGGTATCGCTCGGGTTTAATTCTTTACACCAAGAAAATCATCTTTTCAGACTAAATTTTAAAAAAGAGACTGGAATCTAACGCAAAACTATAGGCTAATTTTGAGCATGATTTGATGTTGGCTTGCAGTGACCTCTTCAGCGATGTCAAGACCGCCGCTCTGCAACGCACGAGTGCCAAGATATAACAAACCAAAATCTGCAGTTTTCATCGCGTTTTGGTTACTGTAGCCCTCTCATTGACTTTTTGAAACTTTTTGTTGTCGGATTCTTGCTCAGGAGGTCGAGCGCTTCATTTTGATATGCGATTCGACTAGGTTCGATGAAGTTTTGACTTTTCGCGGACATTACTTCGGGATACTGTAGCGCGCAATTTTTAAAACTTGTTATTATTTCGACGTCACAGTTCGCGAGAGTAGTCCGAGGGCTACCGTCGATGTGTCGAACTCAACCCAGCGACGTCAGACAAGCGAGTTATTAAGCCCGAAGCAAGCGTGTCGTTTCCAATTTTCGACGCGTTTTGGTTACGGTAGCTCTCTGTTTAACCTTTTAAAACTTTTTGTTGTCGGATTCGTGCTCAGGAGCTCGAGCGCTTCACTTTGATATGCGATTTGACTAGCTTCGGTCAACTTTTGTCTTAAAATGGACCTCACTATGGGATACTGTAGCGCGCGAGTTTGAAAACTTATTTCAGTTTTGAACACTCAGATGGCGAGAGTAGTCCGAGGACTACCCGTCGATGTGTCGAACTCAACCCACCGACGTTAGACAAGCGAGTTATTAAGCCCGAAGCAAGCGTGTCGTTTCCAGTTTTCGACGCGTTTTGGTTACTGTAGCTCTCTGTTTAAACTTATGAAACTTTTTGTTGTCGAATTCGTGCTCAGGAGCTCGAGCGCTTCACTTTGATATGCGATTTGACTAGGTTCGGTCAACTTTTGTCTTAAAATGGACCCCACTTTGGGATACTGTAGCGCGCGAGTTTGAAAACTTATTTCAGTTTCGACCACTCAGACGGCGAGAGGAGTCCGCAGGCTACTCGACGATGTCTCAAACTCCACCCTACGACGTCGGACGAGCGAGTTATTAAGCCCGAAGCTAGCGTGACGCACGTACGTACGTACGTACGTACGTACGCACGCCGAGCTCTTGATAGGGTTCGCTCGGCTGAGGCCGAGCGAAAAAAGGGATCATACAGATTGGCTGACAAACCGGCTGCCTTTTGGCCGACTGAAAGTTCTTGCCGATGATGGGCCACCTCACCATGGTCGTTTTGCCACGGTTTTGCCGATGATTCATATTGTCCCACAGACCCTTCACGGCGTACTGCAAGGCGCGCAGAGCCATCATCTAAACACATCCTGTTGTTGTGTGTGTTGTGCAACAAACATTGGTCTTGCTTTGCCATTGTCTTGCCATTCCATCTTTGCAAACAAATTGTCCAACCAAACTCCAATTCAAATTACCCTGTCGTATCTGCCCTGATCTTCAAAGAGCCCCAGTCTCCGGCAGGCGGAGCGCAGCACCAACTTGACAATGCCGCTCTGAAGACCGACCAGTTCGTCCACTGTTATCAACCTGACGTTCTTTCGGGTTTTCTTCGGAACGTTCCGGAGGGTTCTGTAGGCGCACTCAGCGTTCTCGTCCCAGTAGGATGCTCTGACCACTAAAAGAAGATGGCAAATGATACCAGTCTGCTTTGGTTACCAATACATTGACGACTCCGCAGACTCCAGAGTGATCGTTGACCTCACGTCATCCTCATCACCACACTATTCTAAGAATGCGCCCTCCACAATGGCAACGACTGAGGTGCGTGTGTTTTGGTTACCAGTACCACCCCACCCCACCCACCCACCACCCACATTAGTCACCACTACATAGCACTTGCCTTGCAGAGAAGACGAGGTGATCGTGCAGAGGAGCAGCGCCAACTGGTTCGAGATCATTCTCAGCCTTAGCTGTAGAATATAGGCCAGAGACGAGAATTTGTCAGAATAGCGAAGTTGATCGTGACTCCCGTCTCTTCGCAGCTCGGCCAACAAAAACTGCTGGAAGTAGGCGGAGAATTTGGCTTCAAAAAAATTCAAATAATCCTCCGGGAGTGTCGCGTCGTCCGGCAGCGCAAGAACCGTCTTCTTCTGCTTGCCGGCCGTGAGCGTCTCCTTGGTGGCATAGAGTAGAGTTGCATTGCAGATGGTGGATTTATTACAATTTACTTGTCCTTAATTCATTACAATTCAAATACATTATTCATTTTACAATTTATTAAAAATTATAATATTCTGCCTGCGGCGCTTGCTCGCAGCACTGTTCCATCCATTCCTCATATCTACTACTCTACTACCTAGTACCTACCTACCTATACTTTTCAAAATGGCTCTTGAGTTCTCTTCTTACAGTTAAGTAAGGGCACACACCGTCCACCACACGCACACACCACCCACATGTCCGTAGACCGCCTACGAGGAAAAATAGGCAGGAGTGTTAAGAAGAAGAGAACACTGTAGCTAGTTTCTTCCACAAAAAACCTGTCATTCTTCGGCTATATCAAGGTCCACAAAGAAAGTAAAATGCACGTTCAACAACAACTCTACTAGCCCCAAGCAGCTGCAAAACTTTTTCTTGCGAGTCTGCAAAGTGCAAAATGCAAAGCGCAATTAAAAAGGTCTTGTGTTCAAAACAGAACAGTTTTGTGTTCAAAAGTGTTCAGTGTTTGTGTTTTGTTTTGTGTTCACAGAAGTGTTCAAAATAGTTCAGCTTAGTTTAGTTACATTTGTTGTTCGTTAACACCACCATCGAAGGGAGGAGTATTCATTCACCACGGATTCGATCAGGGACGATCAACTGAGGAAGTTGTTCAGAACCGAACAACATCAAATCAAGTCGTAAGAAGAGAAGACTCACCTTTGGGGCACTCCAAAGTCTGCAGAACGACTTCGGTCGTGCCGTCCGGGTTGACCGGATAAGGACTGCCTCCCCAAACTGAAGTTATAAAAATTTGTTACCACGCGCCATAGTGGTTACTAAACCACAACGGTCACTAACAGTCCGCCTTGGCTGCAACGAGGGCTGCCACGCACGTTCTCGACAGAATAAGGCGCTGGACGTGAGTCGTTACAGAATTCAGATCAAAATCTTGTTGCTGTGGAATCGGCGGTTTACCACATAGTTCTTGGAAGAGGGCTTTGTAGCCTGGAATGGCTGGATGACATGGGTTCTTGTTCTCTTGACAATGATAAATTACTACACTACACTTTCATATTGTGCAGAAGCGCCTCCCAACTTTGCAGTTTTCCGAAATAAATTCATGGCAAACGCCAAACGAACGTTGGAGCTCTTCCTCAGCTGTCGAAGCCGAAGAGGCGGCGCTCTCGTTCACAGTTACAGACTCAGCGTTCGCCGTCGGCTCCTCATTCATCTGTGGACGATATATTCACGAACGGCAAACAAACCAAACTAGACAAATAAATCGGAAGGCAATGTGACAACAATACCGTACTTGCACAATACTGGATCTAAACGCACGGCACTTTGCCAATTCACTTGTCTTGTCTGCCAACTCGAATCTCGTTAACTCTGCTTTCCCGTTTCCCGTGTTATTGTTTTTCAGTTTGGCCGAAATACTCGCTAATGACTGCGCCGGATTCAGAGGCGTTTGTCGCTACCACGTCTACGGTGGCGGCGGCGCCGGCGGCGACGAACAGTTCCAATGAAGTGCTGGCAAACGGCGATGGCGATGACGACGCCTATTTTGCCACCATTGCGAAGACGACGGGGTCTGTTGTCAGAATAAGCAGCAATATTGTCTGCCTGAAGAGCAGCAAAAAGGATGTGAGACACCCGGACGACTGGGTTCTTGAACAACTGGCCGTCATGAATCGTGGTCGCAAGGCCTGTAAGAAGGTGAGTGACAAGACAACGGCTACATTTTTTACCTTTTATGCTTAAAACTCGGAGTTGGGATTGAAAAGGAATGTTTAGCTACTGGAAGACGTTGCTACACAGTGTGGAGTCACAGCCAGACCAAAAATCGGCGAAACGGCCATTTTTTGCGAATCGGTACTGGATGGCGAAAACACAGGTTAGTTTTCTGTGCATAGTGCCGCCCACATTTGGGTCAGTCAGTTGTGTGGGTGGGGCCGGGGGGGGGGGGGGGGGGGCTCACCGTCACCGTGAGTCACCGCTCAAGGTAACTCGGCCTTAGGCATAGGTGCAGTGCAGGCCACCCGGAGCGGAGGCCAGGGTAGGTTTCTAGTTAAGGAAAATTTTTTTGAGGTGGGGGGAGGGGAGTCCCGGTAACAGCTTTCTAGAATGGCTAAAAATACGAAAAAATTGTTTTAATTTGGTCAAATATAAAGCCGCAGGCGAAAATTTGGACAAAATAATAAAACAAAAACACTAAAAAATACAAGAACTTCTGAAATTTCCAGATTTTTTTCGATTTTCGGATGCCAAGGGGGAGTACGTACGAGTGAATAGTTCACTAGAGGCCACGCCTGGGCCAGAGGGGGGATGATTGATGTCCCCTCCCCCCGTCCCGCCCCCCCCCCTTGCACCTATTGCCTCTGAGTCCGGGCCCGGGGCAATAAGTGCGATTGCTCACTCAGCTCAGCAACCTGGGCTGGACTGGGGGAGGCGGCGAAATTCTATGTCTGTGTTGTCTCTGTTTCTTTGTCACAGGTACAATGTATAGATAGATTCTGGATTAGATTAGTTCTAACTTCTAACAGTATTGCAATGACTCGTCAAGTGTATTGATATCGCGAAATACAATAGGGCGAAAAGGGAAAGAGACCACAAACCCACGGTAAAAGCGCTGGCATTTCTAAGCACCGTACTCTATTAGGCCCCTGGGCCCTGGGTGCTTATTTATGTATCACCCCCTAAAATTGCAGAAATTTTCGCATGCGGCGTTTAAATATGACAATTGCCACCCAAAGCGCAGGCGTTGGTAACTCTAACTGAAGGATCAGTCTGACCACTGACCTACTTTCCTTTTGCAGGCCTGGGATATGCAACCAAGGCTGTGGTCAAAGCCATCTACAATGACGGTGCGAACTGCCTCTACCAGGGAAAGTTTCAAGATGCCGCTTTTGCCGAGGTGTGTTAAATTATTGTTTCGCGAAGAATTCGGAAATATCGTTGTTTCGCGATTATAGTTTATTTATAGACTTTTGCATACCTGTAACGCGCTCCCTCGGGGAGGGCGGGGGGGGGGGGGGGGGGTAATCCGGATTTTGGGGGGGGGGGGGTGGTTTCCAAAACCGAGGAGGGGGGTGAAAATGACCTAAAATTTTTTTCAAAAAAGTAAGGAAATTTTGCAAAAATAGGTGCCAAAAATCGCTTAATTTTGATGGAAAATAGCCTAAATTTGGCAGCAGGCAAAAATTTGGCCATATTTAAGCGCTGCAGGCGAAATTTTTCGCAATTTTTGGAGGGGGGGTCTTTCAGGCTGGGTAGTGGGGGGGATATCTCCGGCTAGGGGGCGGGACCCCGCGCCCCCCCCCCCCCCCCCGGCCGCCCCCCCAGCGTTACAGGTATGGACTTTTGATATTGATATTAGCAGCCATAGGTTCTTTGCTGTTTGCGTGTTTCAATTTTTATCTATTTGCAGGCATGGTATCCCATCTACTGCGTCTTCCCATTCGAGCTTGAAGCAGCAAACTCTTTGTATTGGTTGAGTTCGTATTCTGAGCGAACCACCAATAATGAGGCCAACAGCTCCAGCTGTAGTGACACTGTCGCTGCTGCTGGTAGGCGGTCCATCGTTCGAGTTTCCCAACAAGACCGTCAGCTGAAGACGGCGCTTTGTGACTCGAATGTTAGTTATACCAGTTTGGTAGCCATTATGGCTATGCACACCTGTTTTATTAAATAGTGGGCAAATTACTTAAATGTCAGTTAAACCACTTTGGTAGCCATTATGTCTATACACTCCCGTTTGATCAGTGACGCAATCCGACGAACAATACAGGCATATAATGAATGTCAGACATCAGTTATGCCACTATGGTTGCCGTTATGTCTATGCAATTTTGTTTTGTTAGTGAGGCAATTCGATACAGGCCAACTGTCAGTTATACCACTTTGGTAGCCATTATGTGTATGCACTTCTGTTTTATTAGTGAGGCAATCCGATGAATAAATCCAGACCTAGGTCATAGGTGACTCAAATGTCAGTTGTGCCACTTTGGTGGCTATTATGTCTATACACTCCCATTTTATCAGTGGGGCAATTCGACGAGTAATACAGGCATATAATGAATTTCAGAAATCAGTTATGCCACTGTGGTTGCTGTTATGTCTACACAGTCTTGTTTTGTTAGTGAGGCAATTCGATACAGGCATATAATGACTCAAATGTCAGTTATACCACTTTGGTTGCCATTATGTCTATGAACTCCTGTTTTATTAGTGAGGCAGTCCGATGAATAAATTTAGACCTAAATGACTCAAATGTCAGTTATACCACTTTGGTAGCCATTATGTCTATACACTCCCATTTTATCAGTGAGGCAATTCGACGAGTAATACAGGCATATAATGAATTTCAGACATCAGTTATGCCACTGTGGTTGCTGTTATGTCTACACAGTCTTGTTTTGTTAGTGAGGCAATTCGATACAGGCATATAATGACTCAAATGTCAGTTATACCACTTTGGTTGCCATTATGTCTATGAACTCCTGGTTTATCAGTGAGGCAGTCCGATGAATAAATTTAGACCTAAATGACTCAAATGTCAGTTATACCACTTTGGTAGCCATTATATCTATACACTCCTGTTTTATTAGTGAGGCAATCCGACGAATAATACAGGCATATAATGAATGTCAGACATCAGTTATGCCACTATGGTTGCCGTTATGTCTATGCAGTCTTGTTTTGTTAGTGAGGCAATTCGATACAGGCCAACTGTCAGTTCTACCACTTTGGTTGCCATTATGTTTATCAACTTTTGTTTTATTAGTGAGGCAGTCCGATGAATAAATCTAGACCTAAATTACTTAAATGTCAGTTAAACCACTTTGGTAGCCATTATGTCTATACACTCCCGTTTGATCAGTGACGCAATCCGACGAACAATACAGGCATATAATGAATGTCAGACATCAGTTATGCCACTATGGTTGTCGTTATGTCTATGCAATTTTGTTTTGTTAGTGAGGCAATTCGATACAGGCCAACTGTCAGTTATACCACTTTGGTAGCCATTATGTGTATGCACTTCTGTTTTATTAGTGAGGCAATCCGATGAATAAATCCAGACCTAGGTGACTCAAATGTCAGTTGTGCCACTTTGGTGGCTATTATGTCTATACACTCCCATTTTATCAGTGGGGCAATTCGATGAGTAATACAGGCATATAATGAATTTCAGACATCAGTTATGCCACTGTGGTTGCCGTTATGTCTACACAGTCTTGTTTTGTTAGTGAGGCAATTCGATACAGGTATAATGACTCAAATGTCAGTTATACCACTTTGGTTGCCATTATGTCTATGAACTCCTGTTTTATTAGTGAGGCAGTCCGATGAATAAATTTAGACCTAAGTGACTCAAATGTCAGTTATACCACTTTGGTAGCCATTATGTCTATACACTCCCATTTTATCAGTGAGGCAATTCGACGAGTAATACAGGCATATAATGAATTTCAGACATCAGTTATGCCACTGTGGTTGCTGTTATGTCTACACAGTCTTGTTTTGTTAGTGAGGCAATTCGATACATACAGGCATATAATGACTCAAATGTCAGTTATACCACTTTGGTTGCCATTATGTCTATGAACTCCTGTTTTATTAGTGAGGCAGTCCGATGAATAAATTTAGACCTAAATGACTCAAATGTCAGTTATACCACTTTGGTTGCCATTATGTCTATACACTCCTGTTTTATTAGTGAGGCAATCCGACGAATAATACAGGCATATAATGAATGTCAGACATCAGTTATGCCACTATGGTTGCCGCTATGTCTATACAGTCTTGTTTTGTTAGTGAGGCAATTCGATACAGGCCAACTGTCAGTTCTACCACTTTGGTTGCCATTATGTTTATCAACTCCTGTTTTATTAGTGAGGCAGTCCGATGAATAAATCTAGACCTAAATTACTCAAATGTCAGTTAAACCACTTTGGTGGCCATTATGTCTATACACTCCCGTTTGACCAGTGACGCAATCCGACGAACAATACAGGCATATAATGAATGTCAGACATCAGTTATGCCACTATGGTTGCCGTTATGTCTATGCAATCTTGTTTTGTTAGTGAGGCAATTCGATACAGACCAACTGTCAGTTATACCACTTTGGTAGCCATTATGTGTATGCACTCCTGTTTTATTAGTGAGGCAATCCGATGAATAAATTTAAACCTAAATGACTCAAATGTCAGTTATACCACTTTGGTAGCCATTATGTCTATACACTCCCGTTTTATCAGTGAGGCAATCCGACGAATAATACGGGCATATAATGAATGTCAGACATCAGTTATGCCACTATGGTTGCCGTTATGTCTATACAGTCTTGTTTTGTTAGTGAGGCAATTCGATACAGGCCAACTGTCAGTTCTACCACTTTGGTTGCCATTATGTTTAT
The DNA here is from genome assembly GCA_030248115.1 of Linhomoeus sp. GSCO2_2. Lineage (NCBI taxonomy): Eukaryota > Metazoa > Nematoda > Chromadorea > Monhysterida > Linhomoeidae > Linhomoeus > Linhomoeus sp. GSCO2_2. Next base: position 11,312 of record JASAMZ010003378.1, read on the forward strand.
CAACTCCTGTTTTATTAGTGAGGCAGTCTGATGAATAAATCTAGACCTAAATTACTCAAATGTCAGTTATACCACTTTGGTAGCCATTATGTCTATACACTCCCGTTTAATCAGTGACGCAATCCGACGAATAATACAGGCATATAATGAATGTCAGACATCAGTTATGCCACTGTGGTTGCCGTTCGTTGTCTATATGCAGTCTTGTTTTGTTAGTGAGGCAATTTGATACAGGCATATAAATAAATAATGACTCAAATGTTAGTTATACCAGTTTAGTGGCCATTATGTCTATGCACGCCTGTTTTATTAGTGAGGCAATACGATGAATAAAAATAGAAACATAAAGTAAAAGTACATAACTGACTCAAATGTCAGTTATGCCACTTTGGTAGCCATTATGTTTATGTGCTCCCGTTTTATTAGTGAAGCAATCCGATGAATTGAATAATGCTGGCATCATATAATGATATAATGTGAGTCTTTCTAATTTTTTGTTTTCAGATTTTGCAATGCTTCGTCCAGCAGAAGTCAACTGGTTCCACGTGGCGAATACTGCTGGCCAATGCCTTCCATTCATGGCTAATAGTTACCAAACTCGGCGACGGCGAACAAGCGACGAGGACGACTATTGCCGACGGAGACGCGATTGAAGACGCCGTGTTCATTCCGTTGAACGACGTGGCCGACTTCGTCAGAGCAAATGGATCTTTCTCCGCAAGGTTTCTTTCTTAATTTGTGTTGTGTTTGTAGTGCAGGTTTTAACTGGTATAGAGTGTACTGTTGTAGACGTAATTGATTTCGGTTTTTTTTCATGTTTGTGTGCCCCCCCCCCCCCCCCCCCCCCCTTCCGCGCCTATGCCAGCCAGCCAAGAAGCGTAACTTCGGCCACTTCAGAAACAGTCCTTCGAAGGCGGCGACGAAACGCAGTTTGGCATTTGGAAGTGGCAGTGTTGCTGGAGCTGGAGACGAGAATCTGTCTCCCACTTCCAGACAGCATCAAAGTGCCCCCAAAAAGCGCAAAGGGGCGCATCGATCGATTTTATCAGCGTTGAGTAGCGCCGAGAATTCAGCTCGTTCGGCTTCGCGCGGCGAATCTACTCGGTCCCAATCGGTGGCAGCGGCAGGTTGGCACTTCGTGTTCTTTTGTGTTTATTGACTGACCTGACAAAGTGCAATGCAATGCACGCACCCCTACCCCATTCCCTTCCCTTCCTTGCTTGAGTGAATGTAAAGAAATGGAAAAACTTGTTGTGTTTTTTTCCTTTTTATTTTAGAGGGGACGAATTTGAAATTGACCGCCAAAGCTGCGAAAATGCTGGATAAGTCACACGCCAAATATATGAATTTGACTAACTTGACCAAGTGCAGAAATTTGACCTACCCTCCTTCACAAACCGCAACAACGCAAAGTAAAAATTCCGAAGACTATGCTGAGCCGCTCGATTCTATTCCTGAGCCAGTTTGAGACGTACTACAAAGCCTGGAAGAGAATGGGTAAGAAGTTCGTTTACAACGAAGTGGCAGCATTTGTGTTTCTTTTGCTTAACATTATCATATCTGCTTGCTTGATTGCACAACTGGAATTCTACAGGCTGAGGCAACCTTTCGCCAGTGATGCAACCGTCGACGAATTAGCTGCTAGTAGGAGTGGTAGACCTGGCGATTTGCATCAAGACCCAGAATATTGGGATGCACAGATGCGCGCTACAGGGAACCCTCATCCCCAGCCCCAGGTCAGTCGCTAACACAGTAAGTACCTAAGATAGTTGTGGTTTGGTTGACGACGGTGATGTTCCTACCTAGTGAATGCATCAATCGAGGTGCAAGTGCAACTGTAAGGCCTGCTAAGCGGAGCAATAGACGATGAACTCTCGCACTCACTGAAGAAAGAAAGCAACTCTTTGTAATGCGAAATACAAAAACTTTTTAATACCGGAGCTTGTTTGCATGACTGACCTGCCGCCTTTGAATCTTTAGAATAGAAATCCCGAGGCCGCCACCGGGACCGGCCGTCAAGTCGACGACGGCGGTCAACAGCAAGGCCGTCCTTTCGGGTCGGATGGTTACTGGAATGACCCTTTGGTGAAAGGTGAGGATGTAGACGAAATCGACTCTCGATTGTGTAGAGGTTGTATTTGATTTGATTTAAAATTATTTGCAGCCATTCTCATCAATCAAGCGGAGCGTGATGCCGTCCATATACGAGCATATGCCTCATTTAGGGACGAAATGAAATTGGCTTTCGCGCAGATGGGCAAAAAGGTTGAAGCGTTATCTCAAGATCTCCGTGTGCAATCCATTCTGATAGCGGAAATGCTAGCGATTGCAAAAACCAACCAGAACGGAGATTTATGGGTCAGTTTTTGTGATCTCACGAGGCGTCTTCTTGGCTGGATGGAAGCAGAGAAGCTAATCGGCTTGGCAGGTTTCTCACCTTTTATCGTGTCGTGTGTGTGTGCCACCTGTGTACTGTGCAGCCGTTGTAGTACGATGTACGATGTAAAGTGCGATGTGCTTTACTTACCCTCTGTAATTCGCCTTGTTACGCATTTTGTGTTCTGATGCTGATTCTGACACTGACAACCATTTTGTAGAGAAGCGTCGCGAGGAGGCCGCCAAGCTGCGCGCACTTCAGAGGCGACCTGGAGGACTTGGAGAAGCGAGTTCAAGAGGAAGGGGACGTGGAGGAAGGGGTCACACTCGCAAAGACACCATCCTTGCCCAGCCAACCCTTTCCATCCGACCCTCTACTACTCAGGTGGTTGCCGGTGCGCTGACGACACCACAATAAAATATTGAAAAGTTGAAACAAACTGGTGTTTTGCCCGGCTCTCGTTTACAGACGGAGGGACCTGTACAGGTGACTGCTGCTGATACGGGTGTTGCTGCAACTATGGCGGCATCTCTATCTTCATCAGGCGACCCGAACAACACTGGTGGCCTCAACGCTTCTGTCGGCGTCAGCCACTCCAACGCAACGAGGTATGCGCTGCGTGCATATGACTTCGCATGCTCGACGTGTCTACACGAGCGTACCGTAACCGAAATCGTAAAAATACACACAACAGCTTACGTACCGGTACCATACCATCAGAATCTTTGATTAGACGTCCATATTTCGGACGACTTCCATTCTCGAGATTCTCGACTTCCATTCTCGAGATTGTAACGCTAAGATCGCCCTTTGCTACATATAGAAGTGCGACACGGTTTGATTACTCGTAGTGCGCTCTTTTGTGCTCTGTTATTTGTTTGCGAAAACTTTTACAAGGTTTTTGTCACTTTTTTAAAAGCGTTGCTTGAATGAGGGATGTTCTTGCTCTAAAAGCCAAATCGCGGGCGAAATCAATATTGCTATGCAATACCCTCTTGCGAAGCGGGAGCTCTTGAAGCGGAGCATGCGGGCGATGAACTCTCGCACTCTCTGCAGAAAGAACGCAACTCTTTGCAATGTCAGTCAGAATACAAACTCAACTTTTTAATACCGGAGCTTGTTGTTTTCTGTCTAGAGACAGGGCAACAAAATAGGGGGTACTACGGTAGGGCTAGGCTACGATTCTAGGAATGAATAGGATAGGAGGATGTGTGCTGGTAGTTGCAGAATTTCCACTACCACCACTGGTGCCGATGAGGATAAGGAGAGGGAGAGCGACGAGCAGGATCTGATACACTGCAACAGACTATTTCCGAATATTTCGGGCGATGGGAGATTTTGTCCAGAGATCACTATTGGGCATCCGAACCCTCCACTACAGCAGGAGGTGACTACTATTATGCAGAGGAGTGACAACGGTCGACGTTATGTGCGCTGCTACTGTGCTAATAGACCAGACGTGTAACGTAACGTATCAATTGCGAAATGCGAATCACTCACGACACGATCACATTATAATCTAATTTCTTTTTCCGACATTGTGCACGTCAGACCTCAGACGACACACTACGTTACCTGAGTTTTCGGTCCTTAGGTAACCAAACCAAGCAAGCTGAGCAAACTACTACAAAATACGAATAGTTTTGATTATTTAGGTGAACCAGCGTCTGACAAAGAGCATCGCCATCGCTTCCAATTTCGAGGAGGAGGAGACTCCAGCCAATCACCGCCGTGTCGCTGGTGGAGCAATGGTAATTAACTAGTCGTTGGTTTGGCTACCAAAGTAGATTTGGAAGCAATTGTTTTATACTGTTAATTTTGGCAGTCAGACGCTCTTTAGCCTCCATTGGAAGATTTCGAGGCTGTGCTCGAGTGCCCAATACTGCCCTCAGACCGTGAAGCCGGAGTATCAGTCCGTGGAAGAAACAACGTTGCCAACAAATGTGGCGCTGAAATTAGTTTATTCACTATGACAGATGAATCAGTGAGGTCTGTCTGCTGCACCGTGCTGCCTGCACGTGATCATAGTTACCATTTCCGTCGCCAATGTCAGTGCCAATAATTGGGAACATCTTTGTTCCTTCAGAGGCATCATCCGCTACCATCAGAGTCCTACCATTTCACAATTGTGTGTGGCCAATGCCCACTCTGAGGCGCGAAAGCACGAACTACCGTCGGAAGGTGAACTGGCGGCATCTGAAAAACTGGGACTCACTCAGAGACGGGCCCTTGCCTTCGCTAAAGGTTAGCTGCTATATTGTAGGGTATTATCCCTTCCCTCCCTTCGGGGAGTGCATACACATAATGGCTACCAAAGTGGTATAACTGACAGTTGGCCTGTATCGAATTGCCTCACCAACAAAACAAGATTCACGGCTCACGCTTCCCTTCTTCCATCTATTTTCTTCTCGTTATATTCAGCAGTGTCGAGGGAACTGCTGGAAGGATGCGAGCCTTGTGAAAAACTGTGGCTGTCTGACAACGAGAGTGGCGAATTGATTGATGACGCCACGTTTTTCAAGGCACTGTACAAACGTGGTGCTAAAAGCAGCATCCAAGAATATTTTTTCTTGCGAGATTGGCCGCAACCCTTGAAGGAGCTCCTGCAGCTGACGTACCGCGAGTATGAACTCTCTGTCTTCAACTGCGTATGTGGTGGTTTGTTCTTGCACTACGTAATAGGGAAGCTAGAATGGTTACCAGAATGTACAGCACGGTTTTGCGTTCTATCGGTCGTCCGTCCGGAAGGAAAGGCGGAAAGTCCATTCTTGCACTACACGTAAGGGAAGCTAGAGTGGTTACCAGAATGTACAGCTCGGTTTTGCGTTCTATCGCTCGTCCGTCCGGAAAGTAAGGGAAGCGATATCGATCGAAAGGCAGTATTTGCGTTGTACCACAACTGCAAAATGTTGCTCGTTATTCTTACAGCTCCAGGGCGATGTTATGATCAAGGGAATCAAGGAGGGATTCTACAAAACAATACGCGATAGGGCATACAGAGCGAGACAGAAGAGAACCAACGCCGTCGTCCCCCCCTTCTCCAAACCTGACAGATTTGACCAATCAGTCCGCAGCCGTTGTCGTGATCTGAGTTGGCATCGAACGACCTTTTATTCGTTTTTTCGTTTGCCTTGGCGGTACTTCTTTTCTCGGTGAGGTGGTGCATTCTTTTCTGTCTCTACTGTTGCGTCTCAACTCAACCTGTACCGTCTCAACAACCTAGAATATATTGTCTTGCCGGCATTGGCAGAAAGGGCATTTGTCTTTCTTTCTTGTTTTGCCAGATGACTAATGTCAACTAAAGTTTCCATTTCTATTTGTTTGTTTATATTTGTTATCCAGCTGGTAAGAGAATCTTCTTTGCAGTGTCTTCAGCTGCTTTCTTTGGCTCATTGGCTGTATCTTCTTGATCTTTATTTTCATTGCTTGCTTCCTGCCGTTTTTATTAACTCCAGTTTGGCTGGCGCAAATCGTCACGTGATGTCCCATTCTGACAGCGAACTCCCTTCCGTGACGAGAACAGAGTCGAAGTGTAAGCGCGATGCAATTGCCCGTGTGTGCAACGAGTTTGAAAGTCTGACGCTGGACATTTGCAAGTCGTGTGCGCGCAACAGCAAAGTTGAGTTACATGAAAGGGTTGTAATATTAGAGTCCTTCTGCGGTTATGCTACGTAACAAAGTGAGGATCCTGAGTTTCCGGCCGCGCTTCTCGAGCGTGACAGTACACACAGGCAGCACTACACTAGCAGAGGAACAGCAGTCGACGACGATGTACCGTTCGATGATGTGTCGAATTTCTTGCACAGTTTGTAAAAACATCATCGTCATCATCATCTACATCATGTCCACCTTTTGACATGACGGGTGTCATCGCGCTTGAGAATCGTGGCCGGAACTGGACTTAAAAGTCTAAGTCGGTGGTAGGTACAGTAGGTGGATAGTCAGTCAGTCGGTCTCGGTCTTAACTTTTTAGGCACCGTGGAGGTTTTTTCCTTTCTTGTAACTTTGCTTGTAGATTTGTATTTTGTAGCAACCTAGCCGGTCGGTAGAAGATCATTTGCGGTTTGCACCCATTATTGAAGGCGATCACAGTATCTGGAGTCCTCAGGATCAGCAGGGGGAGGATAACAGCGACCAAGATGATAGGTCACCTCCGCGAAAAGTGAAAAAGGGCGATTCCCGTGGCACTTCTACGGAGAAACAGGAAATGTCTTTGACCAGCACCGCCAAAGGCAATGGTCGGGACGAAGACCAAGACGTAAGTGACAAGAAACAACGTCCTGAAGAGAAGATTAGATTGCTTGCTGCTTTTGTACTTTAGCGGTACTGTACTCTAGGTTGGCGACGAAGATGAAGAACTCGCCATCAACCCTAACAGCAGGCACGCGAAAATGTTGGAAAGCCACGGCCGCAAGCTCCTGCGATTCACCTACAACAAAACTGGAGAGGAGGACTTCATACCGTTTTGTTGCGAGGAAAAGAAGGCGCATTTTGTAGAAACAGTGGTAAGATGCAAACGCTTTTACCTATTTGTGTCTTTGCTTAGCTATGCTAAGCTAAGATTTTTTCTTCAACTAGTTTAGGACTCATTTCATTGATTATGACCAGCTGAATTTTTGAGGACTTTTTAATCTAACTATGTATACATGACTAGTGTTCGTCATTTTCATTTTGTCGGGATCGGGATCGGGATCGGGACTGCGATTTTCAAAAGTACGGGGCCGGGATCGGGATCGGGACTTGGTTTGTCGAAAGTCCGGGATCGGGAACGGGATCGGGATCCCGAATTTTTTTCAGACGGGATTTGAGACGGGATTTTTAGAAAAATAAAACTCGGGATTTTGCGGGAAAGCTAGCAAATGTCATGAGAACAAGTGTGAATGCCCCTCAAAAGGTATAAAATCTCATGCAGGCTTTTATATATTGCGTCGCAGACAACAAATATCCCTGTTTGTGCCATAATTTGTACATAATTTCGCCGTTTTGTGACACTATTTCAAACTTCCGAACATCATTTCTATTTCTTTGGGACCGGGATCGGGATCGGGATTGTGTTTTTGCAATGCCGGGATCGGGAACGGGATCGGGATCCCGAATTTTGGGCGGGACGGGATTCGGGACGGGATCCCGTCCCAAAATTAGGGTCGGGATCCCGCGATCGGGATCCCGTTTCGGGATCCCGGACGAACACTATACATGACGTTGTCATTAACGTAAATCGCTGTCAACTCAACTGTTGCAGAGGCGAAAACGTTGTCAACGTAAATCGCTGTCGCTGTCAACTCAACTGTTGCAGAAGCGCAAGCGAGACCGGCGTCAGCGGGGTGAAAGGGTCTCCGAAACAGATGACAGCGACTACGACTTCATTCCCGACGATCCCCAGTACAACACCTTCAATCCTTGGAAGGTGCCGCGCTTCACTACGAGAAGTGATGACGAGGATGATGGAGAGGATGATCAGCCTTGTTCGTCTAAGCGCTCTCGCCCCTTGGCGTAGCCAGCCAGCAATGACGAGGCGACGCGACGAGTGCGCACGCACACTCACTTGTTCTCTGATAGGGTAGTTAACAACGGCAAGGCAATGCAGCTTCGCTTGCTTGTTTGCATTCCTCGATTTGCCTGTTCACCTGAATCGCTGCTCCATCGTATAGAATAAACCCTAGGCCTACTCTGCAGAGGTATACACACACACTCAGTCTAGTGTTAGTAGTAGCGCTACGCTAGTAGGTGTGTCGTGTAGTGTAGGCTGTGTAGCAGCTTCTTTTTGTTTTCCTTCTGCATTATCAACCAATTCATTGTTTTGTTGATTCTTTTCCAATGTTTCTTCGATTTGTTTTTGAGGTGCTTGTGCTGTGACGTGACGTGATGCCTTCCTGTTTTGCTTTTGTTTGCTCGTCGTCGATCAACTCGAACTGCCTTCTCTTCTGTTATCACGAATGCGCTACGTATGTCTCATGCTCGTGTACGACTGTCACCAGCGCACTACACTGGTAATCAAACTTAAGTCGTGCTAGCTTAGATTCGGTGCTTCCCTCCTGGTTTCTTTATCAAATAAGGTTACCTCGTTCGTGGTCGTGCTACATAGATTGGCAATGTGCTGGTGCTGCTGTCGCCTGTCACTTGGTTCAATTCGCTTTTGGTGTGTAGGGTAGGGTAGCGTGTGTGACGGTGACGGTGTTTTGCTTGATTACTTCCCTCCCGAGTAAAATGTTCTCTCTGGTGAAGTGTATTTTGTTTACGTCGCTATCCCTCCTAGTTTGCGATTTTACCTTTGCTTAGGAATTTTGTTGCTTCCTTGCATTTTGTTTGTGCCCTTGGAAGGGAACAGTGCGCCAACTTGACAGTTGATGTCAGTCCGAGTTGAATTGGCTGCTGGAGTATTGTAGCTGCCATTATGGATCACTCTAGGATGGACCCGCAGTCGCGCTCGCAATCGCATCTCGCCACCAGTTCCCATTCCCCCTCCTTTGCTGCTGCCATTGCGACATCTGACCCAAAGGAAAAGCTCCACGCTCTCGAGCTAACCTTAGCGGAGATTGTTCCCATTGTGCGAAGTGAGTTTGGAGTTACCTTCTTGGAATGGGAGCATATAGTGACGAAACGAGCGTATAGCAAAACATAATGCCATTCTCTGCTGCTAGTTCGTCGTATCGGTATGAAATGAAATAACTTGAAGACTTGAAATGACTTGCCATTTGTCAACGTATGTCGTGTCGTCGTATATACATGAGCTATTATGACAAAAACGATTGTTGATTTTTTATAGAACACGAACGGCTTCTGAACGCGATCACGGATTTTGTGAACACCGATGGCATGTCGCCTTCCGAAATACTGAAGCAAATACGGAGTGTTCTGGAACGTGGCGGATTCAGCATCCAGTGGAGATTGCGGCCGCTGGGTCCTGGAGTGGCTGTTTTATTGAAAGACAGTAGATGTAAGTTAGTCGTTCATTACCATTTATTTCGCTCGGCCTCAGCCGAGCGAACCCTATCAAGAGCTCGGCGTGCGTGCGTGCGTACGTACGTACGTACGTACGTACGTGCGTGCGTACGTCGCGCTCGCTTCGGGCTTAATAACTCGCTCGTCCGACGTCGTAGGATGGAGTTTGAGACATCGTCGGTCGGGTAGCCTGCGGACTCCTCTCGCCATCTGAGTATTCAAAACTGAAAGAAGTTTTCAAACTCGCGTGCTACAGTATCCCAAAGTGGGGTCCATTTTAAGACAAAAGTTGACCGAAGCTAGTCAAATCGCATATCAAAGTGAAGCGCGCGAGCTCCTGAGCGCGAATCCGACAACAAAAAGTTCCAAAAGTTTAAACAGAGAGCTACAGTAACCAAAACGCGTCGAAAACTGGAAACGACACGCTTGCTTCGGGCTTAATAACTCGCTTGTCTGACGTCGCTGGGTTGAGTTCGACACATCGACAGGTAGCCCTCGGACTACTCTCGCCATCTGAGTGTTCAAAACCGGAATAAGTTTTCAAACTCGCGCGCTACAGTATCCCAAAGTGGGGTCCATTTTAAGACAAAAGTTGACCGAAGCTAGTCAAATCGCATATCAACGTAAAGCGCTCGAGCTCCTGAGCACGAATCCGACAACAAAAGGTTTAAAAAGTTTAATCAGAGAGCTACAGTAACCAAAACGCGTCGAAAACTGAAAAGGACACGCTTGCTTCGGGCTTAATAACTCGCTTGTCTGACGTCGCAGGGTTGAGTTCGATACATCGACGGGTAGCCCTCGGACTACTCTCGCGAAATAATAACAAGTTTTAAAAATTGCGCTCTACAGTATCCCGAAGTAATGCCCGGGAAAAGTCAAAACTTCATCGAACCTAGTCGAATCGCATATCAAAATGAACCGCTCGATCTCCTGAGCAAGAATCCGACAACAAAAAGTTTCAAAAGGTCAATGAGAGGGCTACAGTAACCAAAGCGCGATGAAAACTGCCGACTTTGGTTTGTTATATCTTGGCACTCGTGCGTTGCAGAGGAGCGATCTTGACATCGCTGAAGAGCTCACTGCAAGCCAGCATCAAATCATGCTCACAATTAACCTGTAGTTTTGCGTTAGATTCCAGTGTTTTTTTTAAATTTAGTCTGAAAAGATGATTTTCTTGGTGTAAAGAATTAAACCCGAGCGATAGGTACCAATGTTGCGTAGCAAGACCACTCCAAAAAGTGTAGTCGCGAGGAGAGTCAATGACGCTGCACGAAACCGGAAAGGGCCTTGCTACAATCTCAGTAAAAAGTCAAAACTCAAAATCACTCCGCTTTTTAAAAGAGACTTGTTATTCAAACGAGTGCGATGATTTCATTAGAAACTGACTTGGTAGCCAAAATGGTGTTGTGCAGCAGCTAGCTATCTTATTTAGTTTGGGAAAACGCGATCTGCCGCTTGGACAAGAGCAACTCAACTAATCTGATCAGCCGAAGTGAACTGGACCTAACAAGTGAGTAGTGTGCGTGCCGTGGTGGTGTGTAGTCACGTGGTGTGACTGGTGACATGACAGTGACACTGGTTGCTTTTGGTACGAACCGGAACGCCACACCAAAAGTATACCAAGTACCAACCAGAACCAATACCCGCTGGGCGGGCGAGTCTTGGCTTGGTCGAGTGGACATCGAATTGTCTGACATCATGAGTGTGAGCAGTTTACTTTTGTTCTAGAAATGACACCGGATGAGGTGCTCGGGGCTTTGAGCGCCACAAAGCAGATGGATTCGACGGGGAAGTTCTTCACTCTGGCGCTGAGCCCAAATTCCAAACTGCCACACAACTGGTGCGAATATTTCTCCGCTAAATATGCCATAACAATGGAGACGGTGCTGAGCGACCCAGAAGCGGCCTTCAAGATTGAGAACGGCCTGAAAAGCAGTTGCAACACTATCCACGAACTGTTGGTGCACAGGCTCCGCTCCCTTAATCAGCTGACGAATGAAATTTTGAAGAAGACTTTGACCGTTGCCGACGGTAAGTCTGCATAGTGGGGTAGCTAGCTAGCTAGTAGCTACGTACTTATGCAATTGCACGTAGCTTTTGCCTTTAATAATGTTGGTTTGGTCTAGGACGTTTGGGCGCCGCCGATTGGGCGCCGGGGACGTTTGAGCGCCACCGTTTGGGCGCCACCGTTTGGGCGCCGGACGTTTGGGCGCCAGACCCATCGTTTGACGTTTGGGTTGGGCGCCAACCTTTTGCGTGTGACGTCGCCTGTGGCGACGGCTTTACTGAGCAAAATGAGCATAGCCTTGAAAATAAGCAGGAGAGCCAGATCTAATGTTAAGCCTAAGCCTGAACTAAGCCAAGGCTGGAGCTAAAAGATGCCTGAAAGACAAATGACACGATCCCGTTACAGTGAAACTCAAATATAAGGCAGCGGCGTCCAAACGTCCGGCGCCCTTACGTCCCCGGCGCCCAAACGGCGGCGCCCAATCGGCAGCGCCCAAACGGCGGCGCCCAAACGTCCCATTCCGTGTTAGTTGGGTTGACTAATTGGCTGTCCGTCCGGCCGGTCCGCTTATCATGTACCGGGTGTCCCATAAGTCCAGACCCCCCCCCTCTACAGCAAGTTGTAGGAAACTCTACGCCTTGAAACTTACACAGATGGAAGTCCAATGTCTTGGGACATCTGACACCAAATTTCAGCATCATACACCAACTTTTCCGGAATTGCGGGCACAAAACCCAAAATTGGTCACGGCCGCTGGCAGTCGTGGAGGAGGCCCTTCTGCAGCAGGAGGGGCTGACTGCCTCCTGCTTTGGGGCCGGCAAACCAATTTTGTTTCGACCTTTCTCAAGCGTGGTACAAGCTACAATTTTCGTTCAAAGACCATTCGAAAGCCTAATCTGTCTACTTCAAAGCGGTACAACTCGCACCAAATTAGCTGCAGTCTAGTAGCGAAAGTTGTGACCGACAGAAGACGGTGAGTCTTGAGTAATTAACCAATTTTGGGTTTTGTGCCTGCAATTCCGCAAAAGTTGGTGTATGATGCTAAAATTTGGTGTCAGATGTCCCAAGACATTGAACTTCAATCTGTGAAAGTTTCACCGCGTAGAGTTTCCTGTAACTTGCTGTGGATGGGGGGTCTGGATTTATGAGACACCCGGTAGACTATGATTTAGTTTCCATCGCCATGCACACTGTCGCTACAAAAGAAAAGGAGAATGACGGTGGCGCGGATTCATCACTGGGAACTACTTTCGCCAAGAAAAAAATGAAGGAGGTTGCTGGAGATGACGCGAAGACGCGAGAAACAACCTCTAAGGAGATTCTGGGTTCTCAAACCGGAATTTTTCGACTGGTCCTCGAGTTTGCCTGCAAAGAAGCCAATCTCTTTGACAGAAGTCTCTTCACCGAAGTTCGTACCAAATTCCTCCCACTACGTTTGTGTTGTAAGTTTTCAACATAACTACTTGTTGTTGTTAGATAGATTAGGATTAAGAAAAGGTAACTTACTACTACTAGCGATAAGGTAAGCGATAGCGAGCGAGCAGTGCACGTCTCGGGGTCTCGCGTGTAGTGAAGGTGTAGTAGTATGCATTTTGGTTGCTATTTTGATTTTTTTGCGATTGTGTATTGTCTATGCCATTGTTGGACGTTGGCTTGGCTAGACTACTTTGGCTTGTTTTAAATAACAAATTTATTGAGCAAGGTAGTTTACAGGAGTGTTCCAGAAAAGCCCTCTATGGGCTTCTGAGACGCTTCCATTACCATGAGCAGAGGAGCCGGGCCGACAAAGACATTTCGAATCCAAACTTTGGCGTGAAGACAACGGCTGAACGATTAGGGAGCAGGGTATTGCAGGAGTTATTATACAATAATTGGTTTGCTGTGCGAAGATGGTGATCCAAGTTTGAGTAATTTATTCAGATTCTGGACTTCAAATTTGGCAAACCGAATAATAATAAAAAGAAGCAGAAGAAGACGTCTACCACTACTGACACTCGGAAACGGGGCAATCCGAGCTCGGCTGCAGGCAACAATGGCAAGAAAAAGCCACGAGTGAAAAATGGCTCTGCGTGGGTGATTTTCATTGAATTATCTCTTTCCTTGTTTAGTGTCTTGTTGTAATATATCTTGTTTCATTGGGTCGAATGCCCCTCCCTCTAAGTGCGCAAGTGTTAAAGGTGCTCTGCAATCACCACATTAGGCAGTTATGGGTCGGTTCCGCGTAGCTCAGTCGGTCAGAGCATTAGACTAGTAACCCAGAGGTCGCAGATTCCAACCCTTCTTCCGCGGACGACTTTTTTCGACTTGCTGAAATAAGTCGCGAAGCAATAGTGGGTGGCTCAGTGTGACGTCCCACTGTTTTCTCTTTTGCCTTGTAGAACCGGTGAACCACAAGAACACGATCTTCGTGGTACCCAGTTCCCGTCTCCCAGTCCCAGTCCCCCCACTTGCCACTTTTGGTTGGATTGGGTAACTACTCTGGCGAGGGCGACGACGATTTGACTTCGCCGAATGGTACATCCACTCCCAATCCCACCGGAGAAGAGGGAGGCCGCACCCTATTCAAGTCGACCAATGCTTATCTCGGGCAGAATGACTTCAACAACTCCAACGTGGGAGCTACCTAATAGCCTAATATACCGTCATATTAATCACAGTGAGAGTGACATTGAGTGATGAGTGATCGTGAATGAACGAAACACAAGACGACGAATATACCTATATACAACTAGTAATGTCAGAGTGCGTTGCTCAGACTTCGTTAGACTTGAAAAGTGTCGCCCGTCACCAGTCAATTTTGTATTCTGCCTACTAGTCAGAGTCTGTCTAACTCTACACATAATGAAAACCTAGAAGAGTAATACCAGACACCAGTAACTTAGTACTACTACTACTATTCTGTTTTGAATAGGAGCCGGCTATCTCCTCTGACGACGAGGACGAGGATAGCTTTGACGGTGACAACCCTATTCAAAGGGAAGATATCGTCCAAGCGCTGGTGAAGCACGGTACTGTTGCGGCCGCCTTCAGTCAGATCATTGAGGACCTTTCGCCTGTCGAGCTTTCGGAAAGACAGCGGGGAATTTTGTCCCTTAGGGTAGGGCGTGGGGTTTTTGCCTTGCTAGCTTAGCTAATGCTGCATCCCCCCTCCCAATTCATTAGCATTTCACGGAATTTTGCCTCCAAAAGTAGCTATATTTATTTTAGTACAGCTGATTTCTCAGCCTATTAGCGGACCTAATTTGGTTGAGTGCATCAGATGTTTCATCCTGTTGATATTATGTGTGTGTGTGTTAGAATGGTTTCGTTTTGCAACCGCAAATGTTGTATCGTTCGTTCGTGCGTGCAGACTACTAGGAGAGGATTGGAGGAGGAGTACAGACAGCCAAGACATTACACGTGGCGTTTACATTCAACTCAACGCACTTTTGTTCGAACGAGAGTGAATCTCATATTTTTTCAGGTGACTGCATGCGCCGAGAAAAGCAAACGCTTCAGGGCGATGGCCGGTCTGTGAATTGTGGTATTGTGGTAGTCGTCGGCGGGAATTTTTAGTTGTTCTGTATAGTATAGTAAACTTCGTGGGCTATTATAAGCTGTTTACGATGATGCATACGCCATACGGTGCCGTCAAAGCTAGTTTGGCAAGTGCACGTAGTTGAGTTGCGACTCCATCCACCGACTGACACTATCGTCGTTTCGTTCGTGCATGTAAAGTTTAATGTTGTGTGCGTGCAGTGTTTGTTGTATGTATGTGCTATTTGGTTGCCATAGTAAAGGTTTGTTACGTCTTTCAGCGGTACTACACTGAAGCGAAATGTTGCGCTTTGTACAATGCGTGCGCTTCTTTGGTACATGAACACATTGGCTGCCATTATGGATCTTAGTGTGTTTTGACCGTCGTTTAGCGTTAACCGAAAGAAGAGAGCAAGAGAAGAGAGAAAAGCTGCCATGTCGTCGGACGACACAAACTGTCTGAATCGCAGCAGTCCTCAGGAATACTACCGTGCCCGCGTGATTCGCTTTGTAGAGCACGTTCTCGATACGGACATTGGCGAGAAGTCTTTCAGTGCCACCAAGACACAACCGAAAGTGAAGCGAGCCCTAGACTTTGGGAAGCCTTTGAAAGGTTACCGACGAAACAGCTGTTTTTCAGTTGATACCTAGCTTTCTTGACACTGATTCTCTTTTCTCTTCTTTCTTTAGTCAAGCTGTTCAATCCCAAGCTCAAGCCTTTGAAAGACGACAGCAGCAGCAACGAGGAAGATGAAGGGCTAGTCGGCTATGGTGGGTGGTGGAGGGGAGGGGAAATGAGAAGTGCCTCACTCGTCAGGACTCAGTTGACTTTGGTATTGGCATTGCTGCAACTACAATGCAATGCAGCAATGCTTTTTATTACAGACCGACGACGACGCGAGCTCCTGGATTGGAGCCAGCGTCGCCTCCCAAGCTGGTATCCACCTGTCGTCAGGAGAGTGGCCGACAGCAACCGGTTGCCTTGGTCCAAGTACAAATTTGTAAGTCTACAATTAATTTGTTACTTTGTGCTTTTCATAGGGGCAGGCCACCCGGCGGCCCGGGGGGGGGGGGTTCTAGTTAAGGAAAATTTTTGAGAGGGGGAGGGGTGGTCCCGGCCCGGGACCAATGAACAGCTTTTTAGAATGGTCAAAATACGCTAATAATAGCCTTAATTTGGTCAAAAACACGCTAATTTGTGCATTAATAGACGCGCCGCAGGCGAGAATTTTGACAAAATAGGACCAAAAACTACCAAAAATACAAGAAAATTTCCGAAATTTCCGGATTTTTTTCCGAATTTCGGATGCCAGGGGGGGGGGGAGTACCAGTGAAAAGTTCACTAGAGGCCAGGGCCAGAGGGGGGGGTTCCCCCCCCCCCCCCCCCCCCCCCCGCCTGCACCTATGGTGCTTTTTCTAATTTTTATGGATTTTTTTAGTTTATGTTTAGCAAGATAAGTTGTGTTGCATAAATTCGGTCATCGATCTGAGATAAATAATTGTAGAACGAGCCGATCAAGCACCGCCTGCTGTCGCCGAGGAAGTTCCACATCTTCAGCCCAAAATCCATTAAACAGAATCGACTCGTGCACCAGAGTAGATTCGGCAAGACGGAGTCTATGAGCAGGCGAGTGGGAGTGGAGGCCCCTCGGAAAGTGGACCCCACCAAGGACATCGGACGACAAGCCTGCTGCCGATACAAATACGCTTCGAAGAAAATCGAGAAGGTTACTTTTTTTTTAGCGGTGTAGTATGGTGACTTAGCTAGCTAGTGGCTTTAAGAAACTATGCTGGGTCTGTTTTACATTTTGGTAGCTAAAAACGGTTCCTGACCCATTTTGGTGGACCAAATTTTGGCTGCTGAGTCGTTTTGGTTGGAAGCAAAACTGGTCATGTGATCATTTAGATGAAAGAAATTCGCGAAGGCTATCACTTCATCAAGAGCGAAATCGGCGCCAAAACTCCTCCCTCATCATAGACCGTTGCAGTGTAATTCGTTTACTTACGCGGATACGCCTCAACCACCCCACCATCCGCATCGCATGCATACAACTCGAAACTGTTTAGTTAGGTGCCACTCTCCAGTAAGTGAGAAGCCGTTGTTTTAAATTGTGCGTCGAGTGTCGACGTCGTCTTGTCTCTTGTGTTGCGTCAAGCTGTTTACGCCCAATTACCCAAGTGACGCGCCGCATGCAGTGCAGTCTGCTTTTGTCGGCGTTGGTAAATGGTGCAGGAGCGAGAAAAAGTACCGAATTCTCTCCCTTTCGTCTTTCTATTCCTCGCTACACTAGATCTGTCCTTTGTTCTGCTTGCTACGGACTACTTTTAGGGTAGGGTGATGTTGAAGGTGACTTGCTCTTGCTCCACTCCATTCCACATCGGGCAATCTCCATTTGTTGTGTAGATTATTTAGTTAGCATCACTTTCTTTACTATTCGTCTCACTTTCATTACTTACTATTTCACTCTTCTTCGCGTCAATTTTTTTTGGCGTACCCTCCAAACCACCTCTACCTCCAAGTGCTTTTCTCAGTTAACAAGAACAAGACAGTGCTTACAGTACAGTAGACAAAGACAACCAGCGAGGTCTAGAGATAATGTAGGAGCTAGATCGGCTGTGAGACAGGCTAAGGCTGCATGCATCACGTACCGGGGTACACTACTTACTAATTCTAACAAACAACTAACTTGAAATGACTTTCTCGGTGCAGCAACGCAACTTACTGTCGTCAATCGCCATCCATTCCCAGAAACTTCCATGCTCTCAATCTCATATTCCGACTGCTCGGAGTACTTGGTATATCAGCCAGGCCAGTCCCAGGAGTGCCGCCGTATTGGTTGCCACCTTGAGCCAGCGTCGGAATTGCCGCTTGTAGTAGGCCCGCGTCGTTGGCGCCGATTCGCTGAGAAATTTAATTTGCTCTGTGTTGTAAATGTACTGTAGGTAGGCATGGTGTTGGCAGCACTAAATATTCTCCTCACCACGTCCACACCACCCCTCTTCTCTTCCCCCCCCCCCCCTGCCTCCCCCTCCCCCCCCCCCCCTCCCCCAGCCCCAACCCACTTCATTCCCACACCACACCATATCCCTCCCAGCTCCCATCAACCTTTTCCCCCACCCACCACCCATCTTACCCTTATCGTTAATTGCCGATTTGGTGAAGTAGGCCGGTGCAAATAATCAACAGTGACCATTTCTAGCTACTACCCTCTGTGCCACCCCACCACCAAACCAATTGTACGCACCACTGTACGGCCACATGTCGGCCAGTTAGAAGGCTGACACGAACAGTCTTGCCTTCCGGCATCGAAATCGACCTGTTCATCTTCGGAGATGAGTTGTTGCCTTGGATCTCACCAAGGCCTTCGACACAGTGGACCATGGGATTCTGCTGCAGGATATTCTGGCCTCAGGGCTTCCAGCTGCCCTCAAGCGCTGGCTGAGCGCCTACCTGAGAGGGAGGCAAACCTACGTGGAGTTCCGCGGCGCAAAATCGAAACATCGCAAACTGTCCGCTGGCGTGCCACAAGGTGGAGTGCTGTTCCCCATCCTGTTCAACACCTACCTCGCCAAGCTACCCACCCCTCCAGTAGGAGTCAAGGTGGTTTCCTACGCGGACGACTGCTCGATCTATGCGTCTGGCCCCACTCTGCCTCCAATCTGCAGCAAGCTCCAGCCCTTTATGGATGAGCTCTCAGCCTGGCTAGCCGAGCGGAATTTGACCACAGCTGCGTTCCTACAGCTACAGCTCAGTGACGACGACGCGGAGTAGCGGCTACTACAAACAACAACCTGTTCATCTTGGTTGCCACTTCCGTGGTTGCTCCGAAATGGGATGAAAGAGATGGGTGGCCAGACTCAGACGCATGAGATGGACTCTGGCCGTCGGCCGGCTGGCCAGACCACCCAAAAACAGCTAGGTTGTAGGTACCATCCCCATGCGTAGAAACGAACACTTACCCTGCCCCACTACTACCGGGTTCTTCCGTTTAGATGTCCCGCTTACGACGTCCTTTTGATCGGCTCAATCTTTTCGTCTGGTGGAGCTTCTATAGAGAAAATCCCGGTACTGGCTGCTGCTGTAGGCCCTAGCCCTGCTGCATAGATATAACACCTTAATTACGGCGTGGCACGGCACGTTACTGCGCTTTGTGGCCGAAAATCAGAATATATTTGGTAGTAGACCTACTGGCCTAGACGAACATGATGTTGAAATGGAGTGGAGTAAAATACATAGGTGGATGTGGGAGAATTCAATGCCAAGTACACTCGCAAGTCGCGTCGCCGCTGTTTCTTCCCAAATGGCTCATTCGGTCGCCTCGCCTTGTTGACTTCTTGGCCGTGTCGTGTCGTGCGTGCGTATACTGTATATCTTTTGAAAGTGAAGAGCTCTGTGTTTCTTGGTGGTTTCTTAGATGAGAGTAAAGTGTGTGACGAGACGAGACACTGTAAGAGTTGAATGGCAGCGTTACTAGCTGTACCAGAGCAGATCCAGTCCTTCCAGCCGAAATGGCGTCTCTGCTGATGGTTTTATACATGGCTGCACTACGCTTTGTATGGAGAGAGATCAGTGTGCACATTTGCCATTTAGCTTTGGCGCAGCGCAACCACTATTTATCTTCCTGGTGGTTATTGGAATGGATGCTGTGCAAGAGCAGATTCATTTGGAGGAGCTCTACGGGCGCGGGAGCAGTGACGAATCGGATGGGGAAGATCCCGACCCCGAGCACGACGTGCTTTACGATAATTTGATAAGTGAGGATGACAGCAGCAGCAGCCATAGCGAAGAAGAGGACGCCAATCTTGGAGAAGAACCCTTTGCTGGGTCAGACCAAGATGTCGGCCAGCCATCTACATCGGCCGCGGCAGCGCCATCAGTGGCGAAGAAGGACGTGGGAGTGGGACAGCAGGCGAAAGGAAAAACTGTGCAGTCGCGAAAGAGAGAAGCTATAGGTGCGCATACCGTTTTGGTAGCCATTCTGAAACCACATCTGGAGCTGAAGTTGGTTGCCATAATGAAAATGTTGAACAGTTCTACTCCTTCGTGGTCATCTCCTTTCTTCACAAATAAACATTCTTTTTTCGTTCAGCAGCGGCCGCCCCTTCGAAACCTCGAAAAAGAAGGACAACGAATCGGAAGGCTGCCGTGGACGCAGAGGGCGAAGAAGCCGAAGCGCTGAAAAAAGGCAAGAAGAAAAAGCCGAAGCGACCAGCGCGAACCACATTGGGGCCTCCGCTGAGCATAGACTCAGTTACTGGATCGCCTACCTATATCGCTCTTAGTGAAGACGACTTGAAGAAAAAGAGACCGCCGGAGGGTGCTGTGAAAAATGCTGTCAACTTCCCTGGAATTGCCAACTTGGAAGTGCCATTTGGTTGGACGGATACGCCTCGACAACCCAAACCTAAGCCCGAATTCAAAGGTTTTAGCATATTTGATGTCAAACTGCCTTGCCATGCTACTTGGAAACTTGATTCTCCCTCAGCTCCCTAACGTATACATATATATAATAGTATACGTGACACAAATCACAGTATCACAAACAAAGTACCTAACAGTAGTTGTGTTTAGCATGTTGTGTCACAGACGATAAGCGTTAGCTGAGTTTCGGTCGCTAGATCTAGACTCAGCTACGAAGTGCCAGCGCGACCTCATCAGTAGATGACTGGCACTCATTTTGGCGACTAATTCACAGAGCTGCATAATATCGTTTATTCAAGAAAACTGTTACAGTAATACACAACTGGCTGCTTTGATAGGTCCGCCCTCAGGGCCCACAATATTCAAAGAGGACAAGCCTGCTGTCGAGCTGTTTGGAGCGATAGCATGGCCTTGGCTTGACAAGTGGATGGAATACACCAACAAACATGCGAGATCCGTTTTGGGCGACAATTGGGTGGAAATCGACAGGGCCGAAATGGCGGGCTATGTTTCCACTTTGATCACAATGTCGATTGCGAATCTGCCAGAGGTTAGTAGACGGTGGTACCACACAACCGTTGTACTTTAATGAACTTGCGATTAACTACACTAAGCGATTTTTGTCATTCCTACCCTGGAAGGACCGAGTGCTATGGTTGATGGACCGAAAACATGACATAGGTGCCGCCGGGGGGGGGGGGGGGGCCGGGGGGTAACCCCTCCCACGGTAAGGTCGAAGCAAAGCTAACGGCCGATTTTAGTTTTGAACCAAAATTTTTGCCTGCGGCGCTATTTTTGAGTGTTTTCTTGGGCATATTTGACCCTCAAAAGTCGCTTAAAACGCTTTATATATACGTAGCCGCCCGTAAAATATAGCCTTTCGCTTAAAACGCGTTAAATATAGCCTTTCTGGTGTACTTTCTCAACATTTTCTCAGGAAGCGAAAAGTGAATTCGCTTTTCGCTAGACCAACCCCCCCCCCCCCCCTCCGGAACCCGGCTTGGACCCCCCTGGCCCGAATCTGAGCGGCACCTATGAAACATAAATCACCCCCCCCCCCCCATCCCCAAGATTTCTTGCATGTGCTTTATCCAATTTGAACGCTTTTGTTATACTCCACAAAAAAGTGTGGAGTATATAGCGATTGTGCGCGAAACGCAGTAATTTCTAACGGATGGTGTTCGCGCGTGCAGGGGCCGATTTGCAAACGGTCTTTTGCGTTGGGTAGGCCTAGTAGGTGGGCAGGGTGGACACCAAACGGGGTCACGCTCCGAGACCCCGTTGGCGGGAAATTCAAAAATTTAAATTTTCAAAGTACTGGCAAATGGGTTAAACAAGGTAGAACTCGAAAAAGTTGCATATAATGGTATATACTATCTTTTGACATGTTGTAGTACTCGATAGGGCCGAGGGTGGAAAAAAACGGGCGGGACCCATTTTGGCGCCAAATTTGAAAAATTCGCGAATTTTGGCCCCGGGTCGACTTTGACGGGCTGCTGTGGGAGCTAGGTAGCAGCTAGAGCGGCGAGACCACTCTTGGTGCTCCTTCCCAGATGTCCTCTATCGAATGAGCCATGAACGGAGAAAATCGGGTGAAACACAAAAAACTTTCTTACACTGCGACTTTTTCGACTCCGTTGTCGAAAATTGCGATTTTCGCATTTCGGCGTCTATAGCCCTCGAATGCGTTGCCGAATCGTTCCAAATGTAGTTTCAAACGATTCTACGCTTAAATCTGGTCCAGAAAAGTGTTTTTGACAAATTTGCAGATCTACAGTAACCCTGCCGCGTCCATTTGAATTTTGGGTGTCCGGTCGACTTTGGCAATATTATACTCGATTTCGGGGTTTTCGGGGGCGCTGATTACGAATTTGGCATTCGTTTAGCGTTTAGATGATGTTTAAGCGTACCTATGACGAATTCGCATGCTACCGTACCCCAAGTGCAGAATTTTGGTTCTACGAGTCCATAGGAAGTTAGGGGTGTTGTATGTCGATTCTGGGGTATTCTGGGATGTAGATCACGAATTCGGCATTAGTTTTGCGATTGTGGGTGTCAGGAGGCCACAACAGGAGAGGAGTCACCGTGCGTAGGAGTTCAAATTTGTGGAGTATACTGCGTCCCCCGGACGACTTGCCTGGTTGCAATACAATTGGCTTGGCAATGCTCTCTATTGTGCAATTATTCGATAAGCTGTGTTCAATTGTATTTTAATGCTTCAGCTCGAAATGTATTTCCATGACCCCGTCTTCAAAGTTGAGGCGGTCTATAAAGTTATGAAAAAATACCGCTGGTTTGACATCAATCACTTCTCGCGGCTTTACGACCCTGATTTGGCTGCTGAGTCGGGCGCTTCCGATCCGCATCACCCCAACTACGACGCAAATCACAAAGTGCTCCCCTGTGTCAAGAGATTTGTGGCTGCTTCAAGACGTCACTATAATCCTACTGAAGAGCTGGCGTTGGACGAATGTGCTTTTGGTTATAAGGGGAGGTACATTTTCCGAGTGAAGAATCCTGGGAAACCTGGTTGGTTACTTGGTTGCCAATATGCAATATACCTAATAAGCGCCACGGGGGCGCTTATTTTTTCGGTTGCGCTGTCCAGAATGCCCTATTTTGTGCTAGCATTAGCAATCGTCTAACGAGGCAGTGGCACATCATCTGACTAGACTGCTGCTAGTCTAATCGAGCTGTTAGTCAACTGACAAGTGAGGCTTCTTCTTAGTCTTACCAATTTTGCAGGAAACAAGAAAGACGGCTTCAGAACCTACAATCTGGCTGACAAAAATGCCTATGTGGTCAACACAATTTTTCACAGCACAAAGCGGTACAAGTATGCCGACAAAGGAACACTATTCTCGATAATTTTTGCATTGCTGACCGGTGAGTGGGTTGTTTTGAGTTTGAGCTGACATGACAGTTGACACGCACACTTCAACCTACCCCCAATCCAACTAGTTTAACGCTGAAGGGACCTTCAGGGTGGCACTCCGCTTGTTCCGTAGCAAAGCAGACTGGTCACTCATCTCACTACTCCATAATAAGCCTTCACGGAAGCAAACGCCGGATTCGTGTTCAGCGTCGACGAAAGTGTTCGAACAAGTTTGGACGTATTCGGACAAGTTTGAACATGATTGGACAAGTTTGAACATGTGCAGCATTGATCTTCTGCGCTGCGGCGTTTGAATTTTCGCAAAATTCTTCCACTACCGGAATTTTCTAGTTTCTTGTCCACCCTACGCGTCGACTCAACCTATCTAACGCAAAAAACCGCTTGGCGATCCGATTTGTGTAGCGCGAGAAAGCTTGGTAAGATGATTCTGTTCAATCCGACGCCCCCTATATATAGCACTCCTGCTTTTGCAAAGCGGAGTGCCAAAAACCAGTCCATCGTCCCGTGCATACCTGTAACGCGCCCCGTCGGGGAGGGGGGGGGGGGGGTAATCCGGATTGTGGGGGGGGGGGGTGGGGGGGGGTGGTTCCAAACCCAGGAGAGGGGGTCAAAATGACCTAAAAATTTGGCAAAAGAATAAGGAGATTTCGGGAAAATAGGTAAAATGTGCCAAAAATCGCTTAATTTCAATGGGGAAAACAGCCTAAATATAGCGCCGCAGGCGAAAATTTGGCCATATTTAAGCGCCGTAGGCGAAAATTGTCGCAATTTTTGGGAGGGGGGTCTTTCAGGCTGGGTAGGGGGGGGGGGGTAGGGGGGGTGGGGGGGGGGAGATCTCCGGCCAAGGGGGGTCCCCCAGCGTTACAGGTATGGTCCCGTCCCCCCCCGGCGCAAAAACACATGTATCCCTCTCCTCCTACCCTACCGCTACCGTACCTTCTTACCTACGCTACGCTACACCACACACCACACGCCTCACCTCCATCCATCTATCTATCTACCAACCGACACATAACTGTCTTTCATTGGGCTTACGCTGGCGCAACTTTAAAGGGAAGGTCAAGTGGTCTTATATTTAAGGAGAAGGCCTGGAGGAATTCACAGAAGTTGACTTCAACTTGCTAGAAAAAAATCACAAGGTGAGGAGCCTGAGTCGGCAAATTAGCGGCTACGTTGTTTGTTTCGTTTTCAAGACACATTGACAGTGAGTTATCGCTCTTTTCAGCTATTTTTTGACAATCTCTACACTGATGTCGCTACATTGGTCGCACTGAAGCACTGCGGAGTGACCTGCATTGGCACCATGAGACTAGCCAAGAGCTTTCTGCCAAAGCCTGTCGCGGTCACAAAGACAAAGCAGGTTCACGACGTGAATCAATTATATTACGAAATAGTGACCAAAATGGCTGTTTCTTTTCCTTTAGTACGGAGGCTGTAGTTTTAAACGTGGAGACGCCGTATTCGCCTTCAGCACAAGCGAGGACCTGGTGTTTGTCAATTGGTTAGTGAATTGGTAGTAGAATAATATGACGTCACAATGAGTGTACCGTTGACTTGTGTTGTGTAACTTGTGTGCGGTGGTGTCACATCGCGCTCACGACGTGCTATCAGAGTGGCAAGAGGAGTCGTAAATGAAATGAAGTAGTGGGGTAAAAAATAACGTAAACGTCGAACTTACAACGTTTAGGCTGGACAACAAGCACGTTATGGTTCTCAGTTCGCGGCCCGACATAACCAATGAGATGGTGGGCTGCATCAGAGGCACGTACGACGAAAATGGGAAGTACGTGCGGAGGACTTTTCAAAGGCCACTTCTGGTAGCCTGCTATTGTGGGACAATGTTCTACGTTGATGTGAGGTGAGGAGACATGCTTCTGTTTGTTTAA
>JASAMZ010003380.1:0-13115 GCA_030248115.1 Linhomoeus sp. GSCO2_2
TTAATGTTCTTGCTGTATTTCTTTGGTTCAGTTAGTGTGCTAGATGTTTGTGTGTCTGCTCTAGCCCCTCCACCTTTATCCCTACTGCAGAATTTGGAATGACATCTTCTGGCCAGGTTCTCTTCCTGGTCTGGAGGCTCAGAGACACACGTGTGGCTATTCTCTCTAATGCAGTAGCCGATTCTCTCCACACTTGGCAAGCAGAAGAGTTAACAGGCTGGGTGCTGGTCCTGCTCTGGGCTAACCTCCACCTGTCCCTCTCCTTGCAGATTTGGAATGGCGCCTCGCCCAGTCACTCCTGGTGGAGAGGCTGACGGACACACATATTTGGCTATTTCTCTCTAATGCAGTAACTGGCTCTCTCCACACTTGGCAAGCAGAAGAGTTAAACAGATCTAGTACTACTCCTGCACTAGGCTTCATTCTCACCTTTGACCCCTCCTCTCTGAGGTTTGGATGGCTGTCTCTGGCCTGTCTGTTAGCTCTCCAACTGGACTAGTTTTGTCAACATTGACCAAATAGCTGCCTGTCAACAACTGCCATCCTCATCCACAGCACTGACCCTCCACGCAACAAGTAATGGCCATTGCCACTTGCCCCAGCAGAGTCACCTGTCCTAGGTCAGTGTGACCCTGAAGAGTGGGTGGCATGCATGGTGGTGTATACCTCTATCGACTAATCTTTCAAATTTTGTGGCTAATCTACTGAAGGAGCAGTGGGCACACATATTTGGCTATTTCTCTCTCTAATGCAGTAGCTGATTATCTTCTCCACACTTGGCAAGCAAAGAGTCCGTAACCAGGTACGATGCTAGTGCAGCTGGCTCTGTGTTTCCCTCCCACCTTTTTCTCCCTCCCCCTCCAGGATTTGGAATGGCATCTCTCCCAGTCACTCCCTTGGTGGAGGGGCTAGCAGACACACATATTTGGCTATTTCTCACTCATGCAGTAACCAATTGCCACCCACTTTGCAGAGGAGAAAAGAGTGAGCAGGGTTCGATGCTAGTCCTGCACTGTGCTTCCCTCTCCACTTATCCCTCCCCTCCAGAATTTGAAATGTTGGCTGGCCCCCATCTCCTGGTGGAGGGCTCGTGGGCACACATATTTTCTGGCTATTTCTTCTAATGCAGCAAATTCCACACTTGGCAAGCAGAAGAGTTGGGGGTACAATCAGTCCTGCACTCTTTTGCTTCCCTCCACCTTTGTCTTCTCTGCCAGATTTGGAATGGCATCTGGCCCCATCACTCCTGGTGAAAAGGGCTAGCGGGCACCACCTCACCTCTTTGGCTATTTCTCTAATGCAGTAACTGGCTCTCTAACTAGCAGAGCAAAAGTCCTTTTCCTGGCTTGTGTGTGATATGGTACTACTCCTGCACTCAGCTTCATTCCACCTTTTGACCCCTACTGGTTTTTAAAGATAATATCACCCTGTGGCTCCAGGGTTTTTTATGGACTGATTTATTCTGGTGATTCACAGATGGCTCTATGCGGGGACCTGACTCCATCCCTGGAGTCCACAGCACTGACCCTCCACGCAACAGTGATGGCCACTGCCACTTGCCAGCCATCGTCCTGGTGGTCTCAGGGTGGGTGTCGTTCTGAAGGATGGGTACTGACCACTGCCATGGCATAGGTGTATTCCTCTTTTCTTTATGGACTGATCTTCAAATTTTGTGGCTAATCTACTGAAGGGACCAGTGAGCAGCACATCTTGCTGTTTTGCTCTCTAATGCAGTAGCTTCTGATTCTTCCACACTTCAAGCAAAGAGGTTAACAGGGTCAATAGTCCACTGTGCTCCCTCATCCCTCCCTTCCAGGATTTGGAATGGCGTCTCGCCCAGTCACTCCTGGTGGAGGGGCTAACAAAGCACACCCGTTGTTTTTGGTATTTTCTTCTCATGCAGTGGTGGCGATTCTCCACACTTGGCAAAGGAGGGGCTGACAGGGTACGATGCTAGTCACCATCACTGTGCTTCCCTTCCACCTTTCCCTCTCCCTCCAGGATTGGGAATGGCATCTCTCCCAGTCACTCCTGGTGGAGGGGCTGACGTTAAAAGCTACACATATTTGGCTATTTATTTTCACTCATGCAGTAACCAATTCTCTGCCACCTTTTGCAGAGGAGGTAACAGGTAGATGCTCATCTCCTACCGTGCTTCCACCTTTTATCCCTCCCCTCCCAGATTTTCAAATGTTCATTCGCCCTCTCCTGGTGGAGGGGCTAGTGGGCGCACGTATGGCCAACATTGGTGGTGCTCGTTCAGTTACGTATTGCTTTGTCAGTACTGTATGTATATACTGCGTGTCCAGTTTCACATCGAATTGCTTTCATTTTCGTTTTTGTCGATTTTTTTCTAAATAAAAATTTAATTATTTGATTTTTATTCTTCTAGAGGCAAGACAGTACGAATTTAAAATTCTTGGCGGCCCAAAGCAAGACGAGAGCGGCGAAAGGGCGATCGCTCAATAGGATTCGGCCCCCTGCGGTGAATTTTATAATTTTTGCATTATTGTTTAATGATTTTAAATTGAAGAATGTATTTTTTTCAGTCCCAGAATCCCGACGAGAAATCTACGCCGAGTGGGACTGTCCTCAGGTGGAGTTCTTTTAAATTCACTTTGTGGCTAGTTGGGAATTTTGCAATTCTTTTGTTTGTGAATTCTAAATTTGATTCAGTTTTAGATAGGAATATTAAATTCTTAATATTTCTTCTATAGAAACTCTAACTATGCCGTTTCGGAATATTTTTATTGCGAATTACGGAAATTGCTGCATCTTGATTCAAAATATGGAAGTAAATAATTAATTTCTGAAGAATTAGTGAATTAATTAATTCATATAGAAATCAATTAAGTTTGAGTCATTTTTTCTTGACGAAAGTGTGTAAACATTGTGGGTCACAAGGCCACATTTTTTACATTTTTTTGAATTCTTCCAACGAATCACCCACAAATTTCCTGTGTCAGATCAAAATCCGCGAGCGCAGTTTTTTCTAAGTATCATCGCATTTTGTCCTCTTAAAGCCACACAAAATCGACTAAGTAATTAGGGAGATTTTCAGCGTCAAATAAAACAAGGGAAACGTGCAGGAGAACCTGCAGTGAAGCACTCCGACCAGAACGGGAGAAAGCAGACCGCCACTCACTTATCATGAGAAATAAGGCCGATTTCCGCCCAAAGGTTCTCCACGAATTCCGCCCGCGCGCGAGTTTCAGAATACGCATATTCCCTCCACTTACAAGGACCGGCCGGCGCGGCAGAACTCCACCGAAATTCTGCAGACCAGGCCGAATTGAGCCCAAAATGCGCCATTTCGCTTCGATTCAACCAGTAGTCGGCAGCTAAGATTCGGGGCTGCGCCAATCGCAGACTCGCCTTGCCATTTTGGACGGGAAGAATTGACAATTCATGCGCAAGCCGCAAATGCTTACTTTACCACGCCGTCTTTCCACACTGCATTTCCTTCAATTCAGAAGTTTGAATGCGCGCGCATTCAACATAGTTTGAGGAGAGTACGGTAAAAGTTGCATTCAAATTTGAATGTCGGCATTAGGAAAGTGGCTGTTTGAAGGCAAAATCGACACAAAATGGAGAAACCAATAGGAAATTTGCGTTCCTCGCCGCGAAATACCCTAGAGTCGACACTTCAACCGTACAATTACCACACTTTCAGTTTCGTCGACGTAGGGCTACGGTAGGTCGATTTTCGACAAAAACTCGCCAATCTTGATCCGAAACGCTAAAAAAACGCCAGATTCGGCATCAGCGACCTCGAAAGCACCGGGATCGACTCCAACATTGATTTTGACCACCCGGGTGGAAATTCGAATTTTGGACGCGGCCGGGGTACGGTAGCCGAAAAATATGTTTGAAAATTGATCCTGGACCAGTTTTCAACGGGGAATCGCGTGGTGCGGTCCATTTGGCCATAGGTCATCGCAATCGGGCGCTAAAACGGCCGAAAGTCAAAAATTGGAATTTTCGACCCCCGACGGAGACCCGTTGCCACCGCAGAACTCAAGATTTCCTCGGCGGATTTCGGCGATTTTGGTCTTAAACGAAAGAGAACATGATAATCTTGCCGATTTGAGATATCTGGCCCGATCCAACAACTCCCTGATTAACTAGGATTTTTTAAAGGCAAATTTTTGTCAAAAAACCGCTTTCGGCTACCGTAACCCGAGAACGCGTCGACCTAGAGGGTCGGGATTTTTTGTCCCCTCTTCGTCTCGTCGAGGACTACAACATATCCAAAGGGCATCACAATCGGCCCATTATTCCAGAAAGTAGCGGCTACTGAACACCCTCTCAGTAAGTAAAAATTCAAATTTTTGAATTTTTCTCGAAATTTTCCCACTACGCGAAAAAAATGAAGGTCCGTCCACACCTACTATCCCTCGAGAGCTATCGATTAAAAAAAACCCCGTCCAAATCGGATGAACCACGCGCGAGAAATCTTGGGGCAAAAATTTTGATCGGGAGCAGCTCCACTATAGCACTCCGCCCCTTTTGGGGTCGGAGTGCTAACAAGCTCCGGTATCAAAAAGTTGAGTTTGTATTCTGACTGACATTGCATAGAGTTGCGTTCTTTCTGTAGAGAGTGCGAGAGCTCATCGCCCGTATTGCTCCGCTTCACGAGCTCCCCCTTCGCAAGAGAGTATTGCTTAGCAATATTGATATCGCCCGGGATTTGGTTTTTAGAGCGAGAAGATCCCTCTTTCGAGCAACGCTTTTAAAAAAGTGACAAAAACTTGTCAAAGTTTTGACAAACATATGACAGAGCACAAAAGAACGCACTATGAGCAATCAAGCCGTGTCGCACTTCTGTCCATGGAGCAAAGCGAAGTTAATTTTTCTTTACGTAGCGAGCCTTGAAATGACGTGCCGAGTGTCGCTGTAATCGCAACATGAGCAATTCAGAAAGTTCCAGAGTAAAACTCAAAACTATTGTTTCCGTGATGCGTGTTTTAGCCAATTACAAACTGTTTGCTGACACATGAAAGAGCACGCCGAGAGCTTAAAATTGACGTGTCGATTGCCGCTCTACGACACTCGGCGACAGTGAGTTAGAGCCGTTTTGTGCTTTTAAACCTTTGGGTTACTGTAACTCACGAAATATAAATTTTCAAGTTTCGCAAGTAACCGTGAGTCGCGAGCTATCCACTGAGCTCGAGATCGTCTCTCTACGATGCAAACTGAGCGAGTTAAAGCGATTTTAGTGTTCAAATTTCGAGAATGGCGTTTTCCGCGGTGCGTGTTTGCGTAATTGAAAAAACCTTTGCAGCCGCATGAAAGAGCACGTCGAGAGCTTTCACCTGACGTGTCGATCGCCGCTCTACGACATAAGACGAGCGAGTTAGAGCCGTTTTGCGTTTTCGGACTTTTGGGTTACTGTAACTCGCGAAATTCAAATTTTTGAGCTTCGACCAATGTAGAACAAATAATCAGTGAGTCGAGAGCTATCCAGTGTGCTCAAGATCACCTCTCTACGGCGCAAGACAGACGAGTTAGAGCCGTTTGCGTTTTATACCTTCGGGTTACTGTAACTCGCGAAATTCAAATTTTTGAGATTCGGCCAATAGGAGAACAAATGATCAGCGAGTCGAGAGCTATACACTGACCTCGAGATTGTCTCTCTACGACGCAAACTGAGCGAGTTAGAGCGATTTTAGTGCTAAGATTTCGAGAATGGCGTTTTCGGCGGTGCGTGTTTGCGTAATCAAAAACATTCTTGTTGCCGCACGAAAGAGAACGTCGAGAGCTTTCACCTGACGTGTCGATCGCCGCTCTACGACGTAAGACGAGCGAGTTAGAGCCGCTTTGCGTTTTGGACTTGCGGGTTACTGTAACTCGCGAAATTCAAACTTTTGAGTCTCGACACCCATTATGACTAATGATCAGTGAGTCGAGACCTATCCGTAGAGCCCAAGATCTCCGCTCTACGACTTTCCAACGCCGAGATCTGAGAGCGTTCCGCACGCACGGCCGCACGCACGCCGAGCTCTCGTATGGTGTCGCCCGGCTGAGGCCGGGCGAAAAAACGCAACACAACGCAATCACTATTATGCGCGGAAAGCACCACATACCCCCACCAAAGTGACACGCTCCGAGGTGACACGCTGGAGGTGACACGCAGCCAAAATCGGTCCACACCGCTAAGCATTATGGTGTATACATTGCAAGCAGCCGATGAATTCATCGCTACAATTTTTTTGCTTTTTTTTACCCTTAGCAGTTTTTTACCAATTTAAAGTTTTTCTGCCGCTAGCTGTTTATACACTGCTGTGAAACTGTTCCTCTTTTCTTCGGTGCCCACCTTGCTCCTGGTTGCAGTGTGCCACACTGATTGAATCTGTTTCTTTTTTAGACTTTTGCTTCGACCGGTTTTGCCTTGGTGGGCAGCCAGTGTACACAGAAGGTTTGCGACAACGATTTCACCATTGCTGTAACATGGACGGTCTCCATTCGTTATGACACATCAACCGTTTAACACCACGTTAACAATGTGCACACTGTTGATTTGCGAATATAAATGCTGTGTTGCTTGCCTATCGATGTGCAGATTGCTTCACAAGTGGAAAATCATAACCGTTTGAATATTGCCACCGATGCATAAAGCACTTATATTTCCATACCTTATGATTGTGAAAACTATTTTCCCCTTGAACACTACTGCTGGCACTTCAGCTCCGCTACATACAAGCAAAAGAGGTGACCACACCATTCACTCACTGTGGTTGGTGTGCAGCAACTGCATATTCAGATCATCGTCAACCAAATCTTTGTCATCTTGCGATGTTTGGGCCATCTGAAAACCATCTCCCAAATCAAGAAGGAGCTGTCTGAGAGGTTGGCCCAGGCCTCCGGTTTGAGGAGCATCACCCAAGTGGTGCCACAACACGACAAGTTCTCTCAAGTGCCCACTCGAGTGAAAAGCAACGGCTTCCCGAACGACGACTACCGGTTGGACCACAGCTTCCCTCACACCATCTGCTCGAAGGGGAAGGATCACAGGTGGCAGTGTGTGGTCCATGTTAGGAGGGTAGACACTCCCCATTACTGTAAACCCTGCAGTGTCCACATGTGCCAGGGAGACTGCTGGGAGCATTTCCACTACCTGAAAAACTATCACTGGGGGAGCGAGCAGGAGAGCGACAAAAAGAGAAAAGTGCCTGATCAGTGGACTGGATGTTTGT
The DNA here is from genome assembly GCA_030248115.1 of Linhomoeus sp. GSCO2_2. NCBI lineage: Eukaryota > Metazoa > Nematoda > Chromadorea > Monhysterida > Linhomoeidae > Linhomoeus > Linhomoeus sp. GSCO2_2. Next base: position 7,197 of record JASAMZ010003380.1, read on the forward strand.
CTGTGTAAAAGTTGAAAAGTAGCGATCTGACATCGTGTGGTTAACTGTAGTACTTGTGAATAGTTTGAACGACTGGCAGTTGTTAGCAGTGTCCCAAAACGATTCAATGTACTGATTTCATAAGACGAACCAGCGGATACATGGCAACAGAAAATCCAGCAGGAACACCTAAAACATGACAAGCAGTGCTAACAAAGACAGAACATGGTTAGGAATAACAGTGTGTACAACGGAGTAAAATGATAAGCAACAAATGTAGTATGATAAGCACCAAGCAGTGTGTACATGGAACTCTGAACGGCCACCGATGAGCAACCAGTGAGAACAATGATAAATTGACAACATCGAATAGCGATGAGGAAGCAGTGAACTACCATAATGAAAAAGCGTGTCACCTAAATGTGCACAATAACGGTGTTTACCGATTTATGAGGTGACACGCAGTGTGGTTAACAGTGTGAGGAGCGGGCTAAAAAAAGTGAAAATTAGCGGTGTGGACCGATAAAGGCCCCGTGTCACCCGCCCGCACCTGGTGCGGGCTGTCACTTTGGTGGGGATACGTGTATGTATTTTGCACAGTGTATGACCAAATAATGCGCCAATTCACACAAAAGGGCCGATCTCTGGAGTGGTTATTTTGAAAAATTGTCCAAAAAGAACAAAATACAAGAAAATGACAAAAATTACAAAGAAGACATTTACACAAAATTCGAGCATATGTTTTAATTGGTGCGAAGATTTCAACGCAAAAATGTGGCTTTACACGAAGTGACAATAAAACATTCTCTTAGACGTTTTTGAGAAGTCGAAAAATTCTATTATACCCATTGAAAAGAAACAAAATGTCTGTTCCAGAAACAAAATCGCCAAAACTCTCAAAACTGTTCGAGAAACACAATTTTGCCAAAACCTCAAAATCCACCCTCAGAGACCGACCCTTTCCAAAAATTTTCCATTTTTCTATTTTCTTCACAAGAAAAACGTTCTCGCGTTGCTGAGTCGTCTCAATCTCGCCTCTTTGCCACTATTCACAGCTGTACTACCACCACTATTACTCACTCCCCCTCCCCCCAATTCCCTTTGCGCTTTTTGGATCATTTCCAGTCGTCTTTTATAGTTCTTTGCTCTGACGTGGTCGTTCAAAATTTCCTTCACGTGTGATTGGGGGAACCATCCCCTAGTCCCCCTCCCCCCTACTCCCCCCTCTAGGGAGGGGGAGGAGGGGGGAATACCCCCTCCCCCTCCCCCAAAGGGGGAGCGCCGCACCTCGCCCTCCAGCCAGCCTGAAATGGTACAGGATTGAGATTTTGAAATTATACACAAATTTGAAACTATTTCGAAAAAAAATCGCGCAAAACTCGCAATGACCAGAGGCAGAGGCCTTTGGACGAACACAAAATTTTTAATTTAAAAAATGAAATTTTAAAGTTTGAAATGCGCAAAAATTTGAAATTTTTTTCGCATTTCTGATCACATTGCAGCTTTTTCTGCCGACTCAAAAGCCCCCATCACAAGCTAACGCCGCGATTCTCCAAAATATTGCAAAATTCAAAATTTGTGCAAAAATACAACTTACCATCGGGCATTTTCCTGCGAATGTCCACAATATCACCCGCATACAGAGTCAATTCGTCCTCTTGTTTGGCCGTGTAGGGCGTAAGCACCATCGCCTGAAAAAGTTACATATTTTTTCAAAAAAAAAAAAAAAATTCGAAATTGGCCGATTCGTTGGAAGAATTCAAAAAAATGTAAAAAATGTGGCCTTGTGGCCCACAATGTTTACACACTTTCGTCAAGAAAAAATGACTCAAACTTAATTGATTTCTATACTAATTAATTAATTCACTAATTCTTCAGAAATTAATTATTTACTTCCATATTTTGAATCAAGATGCAGCAATTTCCGTAATTCGCAATAAAAATATTCCGAAACGGCATAGTTAGAGTTTCTATAGAAGAAATATTAAGAATTCAATATTCCTATCTAAAACTGAATCAAATTTAATAATTCACAAACAAAAGAATTGCAAAATTCCCAACTAGCCACAAAGTGAATTTAAAAAAGAACTCCACCTGAGGACAGTCCCACTCGGCGTAGATTTTCTCGTCGGGATTCTGGGACTGAAAAAAATACATTCTTCAATTTAAAATCATTAAACAATAATGCAAAAATTATAAAATTCACCGCAGGGGGCCGAATCCCGTTGAGCCATCGTTCGCGCTCCGTCTCGCTTTGGGCCGCCAGAATTAATTCGGACTGCTTGCCTCTGAAGAATAAATCAAATAATTAAATTTTTATTTAAATAAAAATTGACAAAAACGAAATGAAAGCAATTCGATGTGAAACGGGACACGCAGTATATACATACAGTACTCACAAATATATCCCACCCAAAGTAACCCTACAATTGCGGCATAAAGAACAGATCGAATTGCAAAACTGATGTCAATTTCGTTTTCCGCATCTTATGAAACCCCCAAATCGACATAGAACACACCTAACTTCCTATGGACTCCAAAAGTCATAATATTGTACTTGGGGTACGGTATTATGCGATTTTCAAAACGCTAAGCAAACGCCAAATTTGCATTCAGCGGTGCAAAGAACGCCGAATCGAGTGCAATATTGCCTACTTAAAAAAAATTTTTTCAAAATTAAGAAACTTCCACAAAATTCAATTTTTAAATTCCAAAAAAAATTCACACCTCGCGTCGTTCATCAGCGTCAGACTCAGCAGGTGGCACCTCTGGCGGGAGGATTTCGAATTCGAAATATTTGAATTGGCGCCCTTTTCCGCGTCCTGTCTTCTCAGCAAATTGGCCAAAGACTCAACGGGCACTTGGGGACAGCTGTGTTCCAATGGGCAGGCTTGTATAAACTGGCGTTGACAGTAGTTTTTGACCAATAAATCGCCGTTGCTGGAATAATTTGTGGAAATTTGTGAAAAAATTTTTTAAACAATTATTTGTCAAAATCGCAAAAATTGACTGCATGGACAGTGGACTTTCGATCATGCTGCTTCGACAGTTTGATGAGCTCTCCAAAAGACAAATTCAATTTACCCGAGACCCATTTTAATAAATTGTATTCGATTAAATTTAACTTAATTATTATTTTGTTTAGTTTAATTTGACGTGATTTAATTCACTAATGTATAGTTTATCCCAATTGAAGCTCAACTCACTCTAGACTGATTAAATCTACTTTGATTTAATTAAATCTATTTTGATTTAATTTATTTCACTAATGAAAGTTAATCCTACAATTTCAAGGTAACTTAAACTCAATTTCAATTAATTTGGTTTAATTTCGTCAATTCTAAAAATAAATTCGATGTAATCAAGACGTTTATTTTCGTGCAATAATTGTATTACAGTTTTACCCTCTCTTCTTGGCCACCAAAAGCAGATCCGTGAACAAAAATAGCTCCAATTTGCGCAATTTCCCATTTTGCGCACTATTGGCGACCACATTTTTTGCCAGATGCGCCAAAGAGCGTTTCCGTCTAATTGTGGCCTGGCCGTTATTCTGTCCGAACAGTTGGCAGTCCGCCGCGACTAATTCTGTAGTAAAAAGTGGAGAAAATTGCAATAAAATGGTAAAAATCCGTTTTGAAAAGCCTTTCGGTAACCTAATTGAATAATAAAGTGTTGTTTGAGGCGATTTTCGGACCTCTTTGTTTTTAGAATGTCCACAAATTGAAATTTGTAAGAAAATTACAGTCAATTGTTTGTTAAATTTGTTTCTTAAAAATCGTGCGTATCACAAAGCGCAAAAAAACTTTCAAAAGAACGTTTTCAGAAAAATGCAACTACCAACAAAATGCAAAATTACCAAAAAATATAAAAACATAAAACACCCCAAATACCATACCTATCAATTCCCCATTCTTGACCAAATGTCTGGTGCTCTGCACCAAAGCTAATCTCTTTATGGGGTCGCTATTTTTGAAAGTGAGACGAAATTGGATGTCGATTAATTGCTCCATTCGCTCCATTCTGCGAGCGCCCTCGTTGCAGCGACGGACCAGCTACAATGAAATTTCACAAAATTTTGCAAATTATTCACAAAATTGTTTCGCCGACCCAGATTTGCAAAGTGCGATAGCGAATATCGGCTGCAGCCGAGCAACGACAATTCCTGTGGGTGTGCATTTTTAATTCGAATGTTTTTAATTCCCAAGTTAATAATTTGAAGTTAAAATTATACAATTCTGCCAAAATTAAAATTTAAAAATCCTAAGATGAAGGTCTGTTAAAATCAAAACGCTCTAAAATGAATAAATTCTAAATGGTTAAAATTCTAATGTAAAAATAAAGTAAATTAAAATAGTTAAATCCTAAAATTAATAAAATTGATTGATCAATTAAACTTTTAAATCATTTAATAATCAAATTAAATTATTAAATTCTATTTTGAAATAAAGTTAAAATTGCTAAAAAATATATATTTTAGCACAATTAAAGACATACCATACGCCATACCTGATTGGCCAGCAGCAGGGCCCTCTGCGTGGTTCTATACCTCTCCAAATTGGACAAATCACTTCTCTCCAAAATGGCGAAAATCAACAAAGGATAGCGTGTCACCCTTTGCATTGGGAGCATTAGGAAACTGCGCAAATCCAGGCTTTGACACCGTCTGTCGGATTCGAGTTCCCTTAGGGCCTCGCGAAACGATGGGTTCTCATCCCTGAAGGGCAAGGGCAAGATTGACTTCGCCCCGGGATTTGGTGTGAGAGAGAGAGAAACGTAAGTACCGTAAATCCTCCAATAAGCGCCCCCCCCTCGAGTAAGCGCCCCCCACTCCAATAAATGCCCCTCCTAGATGTATGTTGGAAAAATAAGCGCCCAGGGCGCTTGTTGGAGGATTTACGGTATATACTTGCTTTCTAGTTCAGTGGGTAAACGTATTGGTTGCCGAAAATGCATTATCGACATCGTTTCGTACTTAACAAAAAGTTACAGTAATCCTTACACCGTAATCGTATCTATCGCGTTACCGTAGTCGTATTACAGGCAGGGTTAGGTACATTGACATAGCAATGCCCCAATACAACAATCCTAGCACAGATACAGTAATCCCAGCAAAGCAAACAAAGTAAAATACGGTATTACAATTAGATATGTATATCTAATTCTAATACCGTACTCTTATCCAATTACAGCAGTCTAACAAAACAATCCAGATCTAATTATTCTAATACACAGCGATTCCAAAATACAGTAATCCATCACACAAATTGCGCACAAAACTCGCAAAATTCACTTTAAAATACCTCAATTTCTTCAGACTGCGATCCTGATAGATCTGATTGGAACAATATTTTGCGTAGGCGTCAAAATCCGTTTCGAATCTTTCTCTTAATAAATCGCAAATATCCTCCAAAAGACAACTGGAGTCCAGGCGTTTCTCCAATGCGCCCATAAGTCTGCAAAAAAATAAAAATATTATACAAAATTCAGTAGGAAAGAGAAATATTAGCAAAACCTAAAATCAGTGCACTCGAAAACAGCGTCATTGAAAACTGACAAAAGTCAAAATTTCGAAATTAGTCAAACTAAGTTAAGGATATCGACAAACTCCTTTCAATTAGAACCGATTGTTAAAAACAACGTTCGAAAATAGCAAATAGCAATTAACAAATACGAACGCTGTTTACAATCAGAATTGGCGTCAAAAATTAATTGACAAATCATAAGTCGGCACAATTAGCAACACTCAAAATCTAACGTCGATTCAGTAGTAGCGCCAATAGTGAAATCCAAAATCGCCTGTCATTCGAAGTCAACAAAAATCAAAATCGGCAGCCTCGAAAATTATTTCGATAAAATTTTTAACACAATTCAAAATTAAGCAGTTTTAATACACATTATAAAATTAATAAACACCTCACCCCTCGCTGCAGTCCCGAATAG
>JASAMZ010003381.1:0-18835 GCA_030248115.1 Linhomoeus sp. GSCO2_2
TTCCGTATGCCGCCGTTTCTAGCTAGTTTATGGATAGATCTTCTCCTCTAGCCGGTTTCCTTGCTCGGACGGGCCCTCTGCAGTCTAATCAACCGTGCAGTAGAAAGTTGTACCGTTCAGGCGCTGTCTACAGTGTGTCAAATGAGGAAGACGTGAAGAGTAGAACAATCACTTGTTTGAACAAAACTGAATTGATCAGTCCACCTTCAACTGCGAAGTGCAACTCACAACGATGCAAAACTTGCAATTACATTGAAACTATGGACACTGTCAAAAGCACAACAACAAATAAGAGTTTCATTGCTAATAGCAATGGAGTTACTATCAACTGCAACACCAAAAATGTTGTATATCTTATAACTTGTGACAGATGTAAATTGCAGTATGTTGGTGAAACTAAACAAACTCTAAAGGTACGATTTCTACAACACTACAATGCTGTTAAAAGAAAAGAAAAAAGCTTTCTCTATGAACATTTCTCACAAGATGGCCATAGGGCAGACGATATGAGAATCCAAATAATTGAAACTATCATGAATACAAATGAGGAAAATTCGAGAAAGATCAGATTAGCTATAGAGGACTATTTCATACGACTACTGAACACTGGCAGACCATGGGGTTTAAACACAAGGCTCAGTGGATGTACTAATCTCAGTGACAATATTGTTTCAACTAATATGAAGAACCATCCCTACTTTGTTATCAAAGTGCCTAAACTACCACGAGGTCATGGCAGAAAAGACGAACAAACAAGAAATTAAACAACAATACTGTTGTTGAATTTGACAATCTAATTTCACACACATGCAATAACAAACTATTGCTTGACTATTTCTACTCACTGTCCAACAAAAACAGACAACTGCTGTTCATGAGGTTTAGCAACAGTGGAACAACAGACAACACAAAGAGGGACATAACAGGAAAATTCTTAGTCTTATTGCTGTAGTAGAATGAACAGTAAGACCACTCCAAATATTAAACCAGACCTATTTCTTACTACATATTTTCCAAATATTGGCATGGAAAAATTAAAGCTGCACACCATTTTTAAAGACAGGTCATTGCAAAAACTCATTCCCATTAACAGAACAGATCTACCTCATGTAGTAATCTCTTACAAATATGATCCACCTCTGTCATTAAAACTCTGTAACTACTCCAAATTCTTGAAAACAGCCAAGGGCAGGGAGTGGGGCGCCAGAGTCGGCTCGACCGAGATCTGGCTACTGCCCGGGACTCTGGAGGGAGGGGAATTCCAAGTGGACACGGGGACGGCCGCGTGAGTGTTGTGCAAGATTCACTACCCCCCCCCCCCCCCCCCCCTCTTGCCCGTCAATGGGATGGGGGGATTTCGCTCCATTTCGAAGGGGATCCATCTATCTATACGTGTGGACTTTCCCCAAATAGATTAATAGAACCTCCAGGTTTGCGATTTGTATTCTGTTCAAAGGGGGGGGGGGGGGTATTCGAGCATGGGGTTGCATTTCTCGTTAGTATGAAAAGTACCAGGTGGAAACTTTGAAGGTTGATTGGAGTGAACGATTCGTGTTCAAAGCTGACTTCCGTCCCACTGTTAGTGTACCAGCGACTAAACGAGGTTCAAAAGGGGATTCTAGTCGGGGGAAATCAGCTATGCGCGTACTTTGCTGGTTGGAGGGGGGGGGGGGTATGTGACGAGTGCCCCCCCCCCTTCTTTCTCAGGAGCGTCACTCTGATGGTGCAGTGCGCCCTGCCCGTGCTCTGCTTCACCTCCAAAGCTGAAAACACCCTCTCCCTGAGGGGCGGCACCCACGTCAACTGGTCGCCTCAGGCGGAGTACATCGACCAGGTTGGGGGAGACACTAGCATGGCAGTGTAGTGTACAGTACAGTGACGTGTTGCAATCTTTCACTCGCAGGTGTTCAAGCCGGTGGCTAGACGCTTCGGAGTCGAGTTCCAGATGGAGACCTTGGCGAAGTGAGAGGACGCGTTTAGTAGTAGCAGCATTTTATGCGCGTTCACGCGCTTCGCCCTATTTAGGGGCTTCTACCCCGAAGGAGGAGGACTGCTGAGGCTGACGACGGGTGCCAGCGAGAGCACTCAGCGTGACAAGGTGCCTTGAGAATCGCCTATACGGCAATCAAGGCGACGCCAAAGACTGTGCTCTTCTAGCTGAGAGCCGTCGACATAACGGAGAGGGGCGAGGCGGTTCGCTTCTTCGGCGGCGCCTGGGCTGCCGGCCGCAAGTACAGCGCTCAGGTCTGTCTGTGTGCCCCTCTTCTGTCGTCTTGTATGGGAGCGTTTCAGAGTAACTTGTGCCGCCTTGCGTATTCCGGGTTTCTAAAGGGAAATTTTCTTTCTGGCACGGCCGTTTGGCCACATTGAGAGTGGGGGGGGGGGGGGGGGGGTGGTGGAACGATCGAACTCTCAACCCCTACCACCCCTCCCCCCCCTCCCTTGATCGGCTACTGGGTTGGAACTGGTCGCGTCGCAGTTTCACCACATCGCTCGCCTCCTGATTTTCGTTTAGTACGCCGCGGACACAGGCCGGGAAATTCGCCGGCTTCTCTCCGAAAGTTTCGCCGGCGTACCAATTGAATTGGTAGAGGATTACGATACTTCCACGCGCGGCAGTGGGGCGGGCGCCTATCTCGGCTGCGAGACGTCTACCGGCTGCGTCCTGGGCTGCGACGCTTTGGCCGACGACAGAAAGGGTTTGTATGCTGGACGCTGAAACTCTCTGAGTGCATATTATCTATCCCGTATGTGCGAGCGCCAACCTTCGGGGTGAAAGGGCAGTGGGGTGGATGAGGAAGGATATGGGGGAGATCAAAAATTAATAAATCATTTTTGAATAACATACGATAAACTGGTAAACAATTGTATTAAAACCGTCAAAATATAGTGCCTTAGGCGAAATTTTGACACTTTTGAACGCCGCAGTGGCGAAAGTCGTTGGATTTCTAGAGGCTGGTAGTACTTGATAGGGGTGAGGGGGTGGGTACGTAAAGGAAGGGTGGGGGGGGGGGGGGTCACGTCCGGCTAGGAATAGGGCTTGCACTCCACTCCCACGGTCCCACCAACACTTTCACGCTCCTGTCGTTTGAGAGCGCTCTGCCTACTGTAGACAGTATTGAATGAAACTACTGTTACTTCCTTACAAGCCCTCTGCAGGCGAGTCGGCCGAGAGCCTGGGCGGTCGGGCGGCCCAGAATCTACTGAAGCAGCTGGCAGAGGGCGGCTGCGTCGACGAGAATCTCCAGGACATGGTCCGTGTCTACGTACTGCCCAAATTTGTGCAAAACTGCTCGTTTTACACTAACTCCAATTCCTTTATACAGCTGATAGTCTACGCGGCACTGGCCGAGGGCACGAGCCGACTGCTGTGCGGCCCCCTGACGATGCACACGCTGACGGCCATACATGTCTCCGAGCTCATGACCGGGGTATGGGTGTTGGTGTCGTCGCCGTCGCATGGTGTGTACGTGCCTCAGTCAGTCACTTCGTGACAACTACCGTATATTCCAGGCCAAGTTCTCGACGGAGGAAAGAGAGGACGGCACGACGTTGCTGACTATAGAGGGAACGGGTCGCCAACGGAAGTGCCCGTGATTCAATGGAAGGATCACTGCTAGTGTAACGCAACATCCGTGCCTTCCGCTTGCCCGAGTGCGGCTGAAGTCTTGTCGTGCAAAGTCGGTTGAATTTTGTGACATTTTTTGTTGCGGCGCTATTTGAAAGCGATTTTGTGACGAAATGGATCGAAATCGTCGGAAGATTTTGCATGCGACACTATTTGTAAGCAACCTAATTGTTATTGTAAACCTTGCCAGAAATTTGCGATCGCGGCACAAAACTTTGGATGTACTTCGGTAGCATCTTTGTGCTCCCAGTGGCCTCAAAAGTCCACTGTCCAAAGTCCGCCCCCTCCACCTTTATTTCCAAATGGTAGATCCGCCTGTGATGTGAATCACTACGTGAGTCGTGTGGGCAACTGAAGCTCAAAGTCCGTGCAGTTGTCTGCCGGCCACTAGAACGATGACATTCGTGCCAGTCGCAAGGGAGTTTTCTCAAGCGGTCACGCCATGAGGGGTTGCCATCCAGTCGGAAAGAAAAGGCCAGCTGAGGTTGAAAACATTGTCTAAGGCAGCCCTACCTACGCAAGCCATTGAGGAGCGGCAGTTGATTAACGGGCCACGCAAATAGCCGACGCACGCACATTCATTTTGGCGATTGTGTGAGCAGGGGCGGTCACGTCGGCATTCCGAATCGCATCTATCTACCAGTCGAGCCTCGGTCCAGAAGCAGCTCGCCTCCACTTGGAGAAAGGTCAGAAGACGACAGAATGGGCTGCGAAGGGGCCGACCTCAAGTGCTGGGGCTATCTGGGCTCGCTACTCTATCTGCTGACGTCGGCGCCCATCTACGTCATCTACCTCTTCATCATCCTCAAGCACCGGAAGACGGACGAGCGCCTTCAGTCCGTCTACTTCACCCTCTCCATCAACGTCGGCGCCCTCGGTCGGTACCGGCGGCGCCAGCGAGGGAATTACCGTAAAGCCTCTATTACCCCACCCCCCCCCCCCGACGAATAATCCACCCCCCTCCCCCCTCCCCCTCCGAATAATCCAGCTCCCTCCCCCCCCCCCCCCCCCCTTTCAACGGAGGTGGAATACTGTGCCCCCAATGGACTTATTAGCGTACTTGCGTAGTATATGCTTCCGATTTGGGCGCACACACTGACATCGCTCCAATGCCCTTCGAACCCTCTCTCTGTCTCTTCTCCCAAGGAGTGGCGTATACTACGAGAAGGTCTTTGCGTTGCAGACCTGCTGGCCGCCTTCATGCTGTGGCTGCCGCTGAAGACGCGCTACATGGGCTACTGGAACTCGTTCTTCTACCGCTTCGATCCGTACCTGAACACCTTCGCCGATGTCTTCGCCTTCTACATTATCAGCGCTCAATTCGTCGGCCTGCTCGTGCTCACCTTCAGCCGTTTCACCGCCATCGCTCTGCCCACCAGACATGGCAAGGTGGACATTCACCCCGCCTCCCCCCAGGCCCACTTTCACTTTTGTCTCAGACAGCTCACAGAAAAGTTTAGGTTAGGAGCTACATATCATACGCGCAAGCTTCGCATGTTGTTCAGTGGTGGTCGGGCTCGCTGCTGAAGTGTGGCCTAGTACTGCCCTGGCTGTTGCCCGCTCTATATTACGGCGCATACGGCCCCTTCACCAAGATCACCATCGTGCCCGTTGAGAACAGCTCTTACTATACCACTGTCTACCGAACGGACGAAGAGGGCGCCAACCTCTTCTGGGGCGTCGTGGTTATCTGCGGGTCGTGCACCGCCGCTATGATCGCCCTCAACATTGCCACATTCGCGTCTCTCTTTGTCAATCGGTGGAAGAAGAAGTCGCAGGTACATAGACGGTACATCACTTTCCGTCAGCAGAAGTGTCTGTCGGGTTGGGGAGTGGGGCTCTGCAGGGAGGGGAGGTGGCAGAGGGAGGGAGGGAGAGAGGACTCCACCCACATCCATGCTCCACTCCACAGGGCACGAGTCGAGCCGAAGCCAATCTGGCCGTCAGCAGTTTGGTGATGCTGCTGATCCAGATGGTGTTCCTGTCTTACAACCTGCTGATGCTTTGGAGTGCCGCCGACCTGGTCAACTGGGAGCTACTGTGGCTGCTGACCACCGACCTGGTCAACATGGCCAATCCCTTCGTCGTACTCGCCTGCAGCCGAGTCGTGCGAGCCTACTTCGGTCGCTACCTGCCCTTCTGCTGCGGCTGCTTCGCTCCTAAGGAGGAGGAGAAGGTCGCCGACGCCGCCGCCGTCCACAAGAATGGTGGCCGCCCCGTCAAGGCGCCCGCCACCGCTTGGCCGGCCAACAACCGGAACGCGGCCTAAACCCGTCACCAGCCACACACCCCAGCGCCGCATCCGCACCCCCAACCCTCCTATCAGTTAGAAGGCCAGAGCATTAGATACTCACGCGGATCTGGTAGTGTCTCTTCATCAGTCTGCCGAAGCATTGGGCGCGTCATTTGCAAACGTGCTGTCTGTAGAGTAATGCAGTGTCCCAGCTTGATGTCCCAAAATGTGACGTGTTCCCGTCCGCTCGCGTGCTCATTTTCTCGATCGTCTCTCTAGGTACGACTCTCTAGCGCCGAAATCTGAGAGCGTAACGGACTGTCGCACAAACGGATGATCGCACGCACGCCGAGCTCTCGCATGGTGTCACCCGGCTGAGGCCGGCCGAAAAAAGTATCTTACGTATGTACCTCACCTGACTGCTATGTGCTACAGTACCATCAGCGTGACAAAGATGCCGCAGAACCAAGGAAAGGGAGAGGGGCGACGGCACAACCTTCGACACAACTACGGACGCAAGTCACGCCAAGACCGAGCAGAATATAACACGCGCCTCGCCTAACACATTTCTACAGTACGCCTACAGAACCGTAGTATACGGTCGAACAAGTGCCATACGCAGAGAAGTGATTCAAAAATTCTATTCGAACTTCAACTACGGTATTATGTAAACTTCGATCACGCGGACGCGACTCCTACAGACTGTTTGAACAACGGAGGCATGAAATTGGACGCGGACGCGATTAGGACAATTGAAGAGCACACACAAGGTCAAACAAAGCGACCTTGGTCGGCAGCTTGTGAGACGTGATGGCCAGTAGTAAATCCTTGGGGGGGGGGGGGGGGGGGGGTGGTTCGACCTTTCTTCTGCGCCTACGCGTGTTTCCACGAAGTCAATCGGCGGCACACGGCCTTGTATAAGAGGAAACCTGTTGTTTGAGGAAATCCCACGCAAGCCGAGTTCCGAAATACAGACATTGGCTCATTGATGAACGGACACCGTCGGGTGAATAAGAACTGCCGCCGCGCAAACAGCCGAGTCATGCACACTTGTTTTGAACAGCCTTTGCAAATTAGAGGGAAGGCAGTTAATCCCGTCCATTTGTCGAGGAATCTCCCCACTTGACAACAGAGCACAAGGGAGATAGAGATGGCCTGCGAAGACCTCAAGTGCTGGATGTACCTGTGCTCTTTGCTTTTCCTTGTGGCGACGACGCCCGTATACGCTTTCTACCTGTTCATCATCCTCCGGCACCGGAAGACGGACGAGCGCCTTCGCTCCGTCTATTTCACGCTATCCATCAACGTCGGCGCCATCGGTGGGTGTACGGTGCCTAAGTAGCGCCAGCGGGAAGTGCCAGAGGGAGATTTGGGCCTGGATCATGTAAGTGAGGCAGACTTCGGATGCTAAATGGAGGCAGACTTTTGGATGGGGGGAGGGTGGTGGTAGGCTGCTGGACAAACGGTGTGGAATCGACTTTTGCAGACCTGCTGGCTGCCTTCATGCTGTGGGTGCCGCTGAAGACGCGCTACATGGGCTACTTCAACGCCTTCTTCTACCGTTTCGACCCTTACCTGAACACCTTCGCCGACGTCTTCTCCTTCTACGTCATCAGCGCTCAATTTGTGGGCCTGCTCGTGCTCACCTGCAGTCGCTTCACTGCCATCGCCCCGCCCACCAGACACGGCAAGGTGTGTTGTTGCCCAGATTTCAAAGATTTATGGCGTTCGCCCATGTCACACCCACTGCCGGCACTTGCCGTGTCCACCCCTCTCCTCACCCCTCTTCTTCTTACCACCCTGAACGTTATTCCCACGACGCCCTTACCCCCCCCCCCCCCCCCCCCCCCCCCCTTTCCCAGCTTCATAGAATACAGTTTAGGGTACGTACCTACATGTATGCCTACTCTGTTGTCTTCAGTGGTGGTCTGGCTCGATACTAAAGTGGGGCCTCGCGCTGCCGTGGCTATTGCCAGCTTTGTATTATGGCACATACGGACCCTTTACCAAGATCACCATCGTCCCCATTGAGAACAGTTCCTATTACACCACCGTCTACCGAACGGAAAGTGAAGGTGCCAATCTCTTCTGGGGCATCTTGATCATCTGTAGCTCCTGCACCATCGTCATGATCGGCCTCAACGTGGCCACATTCGTTTCCCTCTTTGCCAAACGAAGACAGCAGAAGTCACAGGCATGTATGTACATATTGTGAAGCTCAATCGTTCAGTGGGGGAGGGGGAGGTAGGGAGGGGGGGGGGATGCTGTGTAGAAAGATTCATGCAAAGGCCGCCTGCACAACCACGCTCCACAGGGCACGAGTCGAGCCGAAGCGAATCTGGCGGTCAGCAGTCTGGTGATGCTGCTGATCCAGATGCTGTTCCTGTCCTACAACCTGCTGATGCTTTGGAGCGCCGCCGACCTGGTCAACTGGGAGCTTCTGTGGCTGCTGACCACCGACCTGGTCAACATGGCCAATCCTTTCATCGTGCTCGCTTGCAGCCGAGTAGTGCGAGCCTACTTCGGCCGCTACCTGCCCTTCTGCTGCGGCTGCTTCGCTCCCAAAGAGGGAAAAGTCGCCGCCGTGGCCACCTATAAGAGCGGCAGCCGTCCGCCCAAGGCGCCAGCCACCGCCTGGCCATCCAGCAACCAAAATGCCGCCAAAGCCATTGCCAGCCACAGCCCAGTGACTGTGCCGCATCGCTAACCCTATCGGTGACGGCTGTCTGTCTGTCTATTGGTTACGGCTGTCTGTCTGTCATTCGATCTCTTCGTCAGTCTGCCGAAGCATTCGGCGCGTCACTTGCAAACGTGTTGTTTGTAAGAGTAGTGACTGTGACGTTTCTTGTCCGTTCGCGTATTCATTCTCTCGTTACTCCACTCATGAACAAGAATGAGTGCTCTTCGAGGTACGTACAACGGGGCGCAACAAAATTTGCAGAGGAACAGAAGTGTATCTGTTGCATCCACTTTCCGCAATTCAACCAGACTGCGCAATATTGCGTGATCTGTAGGGTTACCCTCCAGACTACGCAATATGGCGCGTTCTGCAGAGCGGCCCCTCCAAACCGCGCAATCGCCGCGGCCTAGGGGGCACAGCAGGCCTGAGCAGGAGGTGAAGTAGACGGAGGAGTGCTCATTTCACGTACAGTTTGCACTAAAACTCTGTCGACGTCGGCGACGTCGCGCCTGACGGGTCTCATCTGAGGCTTAGCGCGACCACCAACTTCAGGACGCGCTCCACTCGCCCTGAAGTCGGTCAAAGAGTCGCGTTGAGCCTAAGCTTCGACCCGCCTGTAGGAGGCCAAGTTGGCGGCCAAGCCCGGTCCTTAGTACTTCCTGCTACTAACTCCTACGACCACCCAGGATACCGTAATCCACTAACCTGCGTGCTGACAAGGCCACCGAACGCGACGACCAGGTCAGCTAACTACAAGGCCACCGAACGCGACGACCAGGTAGTCCAACCCCCACGTAGATACCGTAATCCTGGAACAAGTACTTGTTGCAACACCTCTAAGAGTGTAAGGTCATTCAATCCCTGAATGCACTCAAGACCTCGCAACTAAGCGCCCGTCAAAGCTATAGTCAGTTTATTTCCAACCACAGCTAAGAAGCTAACAGGCTAATAAACGGCGAACTACTTATACCGCGCCCGCGGAATGTGAAGTATGCACTTATGCATGGCATCCCTAATGGTGCCATGCTTACACGCCCCATTCAAACAGAAGGGCCGTGTCGTAAATGCTTAGAACCTATGATCGTATGTCACTGATCACGATCACTGAGTTCCTCGAACGCGTAGAACTGGGCGAACTTGAACGACCAGAAGGCTTGAACGACCTTGAACGAACTGGGCGACCAGATCAGTGTTGCCGAAGTAGAGGAATTCCTTATCGAGTTAAGTAAAGTAAAGTAAAAACTTCGAATTTTTTATCGAGTAAAGTAAAGTAAAGTACAACCTCGGAAATTCTTATCGAGTTGAGTAAAGTACAAACTGATTTCCTTTACCGAGTACTTAAAAAGTACTCGTTAGCTGACCCTAACGTTTTGCTTAAAAAGTACACACTTTTGGTGCTGAGGGTGTCATCTGTGCAAGTGATGTTAGGGCAGAATTCCTACCAGTGGGCATAACGGCTGATTTTGCATGGATTATCGGTCTCCAGTCAACTGCCATTACACAATGCACAATTAGTTTAGTTGTAAGGTTTCAAAATGTTTAAGGCAAACACACATGTCATAACTTTTGATCATGAGTGGATGCAGCCCACACTACCTACTGTCAGATCTCCCCTATCTGACTACATAGTAGATACCAGTGAGTGTGCCAGACTGTTCCTAATACATACAACATCATCCCTGTGGCACCGTCATTGCTGCGGTGGTACACGTGCATGATAATCCATACTCCTCAGATTTTGATGTTTTCACCAACCGCGAGAGTACTGTAGCACGTTGACACACAGCAAAATACTATGATTTTCTTCCTGTTGAAGTAGATCGAGTACTAAAGAGTACTCGATAGTTAAAAAGTACTAAAAAGTACTAAAAAGTAGAGAATTTCTTATCGAGTAGAGTAGAGTAAAGTAAAGTTGGTCAAAATCTTATCGAGTAGAGTAAAGTACAAGTACTTTACTCGTTACTTACTTTTTAAGAATCCTTAAAAAGTACTCCGGCAACACTGGACCAGATGACTTGACCGACCAGTTGACGAAACCTTAAAACCCCACACGAGAAAATATTAGACACAAACGTGACGACCACACCTACCGTAACCCAAGTGTCAGGCGCGTCAACTCCGCCTATCGCCTCAGGTACACTATAAGCGTACACCACGCGCCAGTATAATCGCTTCCTCGGCCCATCGGCCCTTCTGCTCTTATGCTTGTCATCTCTTCCTCTCCCCTCTCTCAAGAAGAAAGCGACTGTTTCCAGGACAGCCAAGTTCAAGCACTCCAGTACACGCAAAGCTACAGTGAGCCTTCAAGCAACTCACACGCTCGACCTTGTACCCAGGACAAGGGAGAAATACATCCAATCTGTACCCAGGACAGATGACGAAGATGACAAGCGCATGTACCCAGGACAGAGGCGCTATATGTACAAGCACACTCAACTTCCACTACAGGTAACACGATATAAGTGACTCAGAACAGCCTGTAGGAACCACAGTCGGACACTGGAAACGCGTGAGTATCTGTTCTGTATTGGGACCAGTGAGAACTCGATTGTGGCATCTGACAACGCCCCCAAAACTTGTTCCTCAAACTGTCCACATTCTGATCCGACATCAGCGGTTGCGTTCTCCAGTTCCAACTCGATGGGTTCTGACCCGAGGTCTGACTCCAGTTCCAATTCGGTCTACGCTGCCAGGCGGGAAAACGGCGAGAACTATCCCTACAGTAACCTCCGTAGGACGAGCGTCCACCTTGTCTCCTCCAATTCCTGGGACTCCGAGCCCTGACTGGCTGAATCGACTCGTCAGCGTCAAAGGACGAAGGCACAGCGGCCGACGAAAACACCTTCCCTGAGCTATTCGAGAGGCCAATACCGACTTTCTCCATCAGGTCGTTGCCTATCAAAATATCGACAGGAAGATTGAAGCTAACCGGCGCCGTCACTTCGAACGGAATCGCTTCGTTCTCACTCGAGCAATAGACGCCCTTCAGCTTCACTGAACCTGTGCTCAGGAAAGTGGAACCATCTATGCCAGTCAACGGGAAGTTCTGATCCTGCACGATCAAATCAGCGCTACCATTCTGAAGCAAAGTCTCGACGATTCGAGGGCTGACAGTAGTCGTGGTTGCGCCCGAATCCAGGACAGCGACCTGACTCTTCATCTGCCCATTCTTGAACCGGCGCTTCAAATCCGGCGCGACTTGCGGCAAATCGTCAAAGAGGAAGTCCGTCGCGGGAATCAGTTTCGACTTCTGGTTCTCCTGCTTCGAGAGCTGGCACAACTCATAGGACGACAAATCCCTAGCCGACATGATAAACGCCTTTCCGGACCATTCCAGAGGAAAACCGGCCTGCGTCACTGGCGGCGGCTGAGAATCGACCCTCTGCGAAGACGAAGCCTGCTCAGATGGAACCTGCGAGTGAGAAACCAGCGTTTGTGGCGGTTCATTCACCCAGCGCGACGACTGCATATTCTGCATGCCAGCCGGCGGACGAGACTGCTGATCGAGAGGCCTCTGCGCCCTGATTGCTTCCTGCTTGAAACAACGGTCGTCCGTGTGACCAAGAAACGGCGTGTAGCCTTTATCACGGCAGAAAGTACACACTCGATTCTGGCATTCAGCCGCAACGTGTCCCTTCTGACGACAGCGGAAACACTCACGAGCGGACTCAGAGCCACGGTACAATGGACGATTTCCAACTCTGTCAAGACGCGCGTCTTCCAGAGGCGGCGCTTGAAACGATGGGCCAGCCGGCGCATTCCGCTGCTGCTGACTAGAAGTCTGTTGCTGACCTCTCGGCGCACGCTCAGAATTCGACTTAGCGGCCTGTTGCTTCATCTCACGCTCGCTCTCTTTCTCAGCGGCAGTTGTGAAAACGCCGTTCACCGTCCACTCGTCATCCTTCAAGATAGCCTGATTAGCCGGCAGAAGAGACTGATGAACGATGTACGCCTGACAAGATTCGTATCGAGCCCTGTTCTTGGCATTCTCGCGATGACAGTTCTTGCCGCAAGGACACAGATGAGCTTCCGTCTCAGGTACCGTAATCGCTTTCTCAGCCGTACGGAATTCCCGTTCCATAATCGAACGCCACTGGTACACAGACTGGTAGTTCTGCTGTCGTTGACTCCAAAGCGACGCCATCTTAGTCGTACGCGTCCGTCTATCGGCGAAATTAGTGGACAACTGTTCGACAACAGCCGAATAGTCTGTCTTCAACTCCTCCGACATCGACATGTAGAACCTCAGAGCATCACCCGTCAACATCTCCAGCAAAAACTTTTCTTTGACCTGTACCGGGTAGTTCCTGACGGCAATTTCAAACTCGACGAACCAGTCGGAGAAATTGTCTCTGTCTAACCCAGCGAACTTAGCCAAATTGGGTCTCGTATACGCCAGCGTATTCAGTACCGTACCCAGACCATTCAAGCCGTCAGCTCCGATTGCAGTGGAAGAAAAGGGACCCGCCGAATCGGGCGCTCGAGTGTGATTCAGAATCGCCTCCCACTGACGACGCGATTCCTCTCTCTCCTCTCTGCGCTCCTGCTCTCGCACCTGCTCCCTTCTCTCTAACTCCCGCTCTCTGGCTTCACGCTCTTCACGCTCACGCTCCCGCTGCTCGCGCTCCTTCCGCTCCATCTCCCGCTCCTGTCGCTCCAGCACCAGCTGCAACATCTCCTGCTGCTGCTTCTGCATCGCCAACTGCGTCTCCTGCTGCTGGCGCTGCAACTCGGCGAACATGGACACGATCTGAGGAGCCGGTTCCTGCAACACCGCCCTATCAGAAGAGATGCTGTCCCGATCACTGTTATCAGGCTCGTCATCCTCAAACTGATGCGTGCGACCACTCTCATCCAATTCCAACGCCTGAGCCTTCTCCTTCTGTTCCGGCTCTTTCTCCTTCAGCGCCAGAACCGAGGGATCCACGCGACCGTAATCGACGTTCTCATCCACCAGAATCTCATCCGTCGTCCTCCGCCTAGCGAGGGACACCGGCTTCTTCTCCGGCTGCGAAGCGTCCATCACTACCAACGCTCACTCAAAAGCGATTCCCACCGACCACCAACCACCGATTCTCACACCACTCCACCACTCTATCTAGGCTCTGCCGTGAACTGCCGCCTATCAGATAGTACGTCCACCGTGAACCGAATGAATCAGTTCCCGGTCAACGCACCACCTGTAGGAGGCCAAGTTGGCGGCCAAGCCCGGTCCTTAGTACTTCCTGCTACTAACTCCTACGACCACCCAGGATACCGTAATCCACTAACCTGCGTGCTGACAAGGCCACCGAACGCGACGACCAGGTCAGCTAACTACAAGGCCACCGAACGCGACGACCAGGTAGTCCAACCCCCACGTAGATACCGTAATCCTGGAACAAGTACTTGTTGCAACACCTCTAAGAGTGTAAGGTCATTCAATCCCTGAATGCACTCAAGACCTCGCAACTAAGCGCCCGTCAAAGCTATAGTCAGTTTATTTCCAACCACAGCTAAGAAGCTAACAGGCTAATAAACGGCGAACTACTTATACCGCGCCCGCGGAATGTGAAGTATGCACTTATGCATGGCATCCCTAATGGTGCCATGCTTACACGCCAGACTGCGACGCCGACTAGACTATTGTGATCCGTCTCTGGGCGCAGTGCGAGCCTAAGCATAGCCTGATATGGAAGGAAATAACTCCATGGTAAAATAATTGAGCGTAAAAGAGAAAGAATTCAACGTTCTAGCAGCTGATTGCACGTTTTGGAGGGGCCGCCCTCCAGCCGATTACTGTGCGGCTCCTTGACGATGCACACGCGGACGGTGGTTCATGTCTCCGAGCTCATGACTGGGAGAGACGAGTTGACGTACTTCTGTAACAACTGCTGCAGACTTAATTCAGGCCAAGTTCGCGTGGAGGAGAGAGAGGATGGGAAAACGTTGCTCACCATAGAGAGAATGGGCCACCAACGGAAGTGCCCGTGATACATACGATCAAGCTAGGTAGTGTTCGCATAATACGCACCCGTTCTTTGTGCTTGTCCCGAGTAGTACCGCTGAAATCTTGCTGTGCGAAGTCGGTTGACTTTGTGACGATGCTGATTTCGCCGCCTTTCTCCACCCTCGTTTGGGTCTGCGTGCAAAGAGCCAAAACCCTGACTTGTTTTGAGACAGCACGAGTATGGGAACAACAGTGCACAGAATCATACTACCAAAATGATACAGCAGACCATGGAACCTATTAGAATATTTGATTGGAGCGCAATCCAAGCGGTTGTTCGCCCTATTACCCCCGACCCCCCCCCCCCCCCCCCAAATCGGGGCAAATATTTTTATCTGCGGTTACTTCAACTTGAAAGCTGCTACTTGAAAGCGGTTTAAAATCACGAAATAGCTGGAAATCGTCCGAAAATCTTTGCCTGCTGCGCTATTTCCAAGCAATTTTACCTTCCAGTGTTAATATTGTCAAAGATTTTCGCTTGTGGGTAGCATCATGGTCCTCCCAGTGGCCTCAAAAGTCCCGTTCCCTCCCCCTTAGTCGAAACTTTTAAAATTTGCACCTGTATCAATTCTCTTTGTCTCCATCATTCGAGAACGCTCGTAGATAGGCAACTGAAGCACAAATTCCGTTGTTATTGTATGTCGGTCGCTAGAACGACGTTTCGTGCCCGTCGCGAGGAAGTTTTCGCAAGCAGCCACGCCATGAGGTGTTTGCCACTCAGTCGGGATGAAAAGGCCAGATGAGATTGAATCTATTGTCTAAGACAGCCCTACACTTACTTACATACGCAAGTCATTCGAGGAGCCTCAGCCGCAGTCGATTAGTCCCATTACGGTAAAATCTGAGTGGGCGCACCCCTTTTGCTGACTGCGCGCACCCCTTTTTAGCACTCCGACCCCAAAAGGGGCGGAGTGCTATAGTGGAGCTGACACCGACTAACTTTTTTGCCACTCACTTTCGTGCCTCATTTCTCATCCGATTTGGACGGGGTTTTTTTAATCGATAGCTCTCGAGGGATAGTAGGGGTGCTCGGGCCTTCGTTTTTTTCGCGTAGTGGGAAAATTTTGAGAAAAATTCAAAAATTCAAAAATTTACTTACTGGGAGGGTGTTCACCCAGCTGGAATTTCTGGAATAGTGGGCCGATTTTGACGCCCTTTGGATATGTTATAGCCCTCGACGAGACGAACAGGGGAAAAAAACTCCCGAGCCAATCGGCCGACGCGTTCTCGGGTTACGGTAGCCGAAAGTGATTTTTTGACAAAAATCTGCCTTTCAAAATTCCTAGTAAATCAGGGAGTTGTTGGATCGGGCCAGATATCTCAAATCGGCAAGATTATCATGTTCTCTTTCGTTTAAGACCAAAATCGCCGAAATCCGCCGCGGAAATCTTGAGTTCTGCTGTCACAACGGGTCTCCATCGGGGGTCGAAAATTCCAATTTTTGACTTTCGGCCGTTTTAGCGCCCGATTGCGACGATTTATGGCCAAATGGACTGCACCACGCGATTCCCCGTTGAAAACTGATCCGGAATCGATTTTCAAAAATATTTTTTCGGCTACCGTACCCCGGCCGCGTCCAAAATTCGAATTTCCACCCGGGTGGTCAAAATCAATGTTGGAGTCGATCCCGGTGCTTTCGAGGTCGCTGACGCCGAATCTGGCGTTATTTTGGCGTTTCGGATCAAGATTGGCGAGTTTTGGTCGAAAATCGACCTACCGTAGCCCTACGTCGATGAAACTGAAAGTGTGGTAATTGTGCGGTTGAAGTGTCGATTCTAGGGTATTTCGCGGCGAGGAACGCGAATTCGCTATTGGTTTCTCCATTTTGTGTCGATTTTGCCATCAAACAGCCACTTTCCTAATGCCGAAATTCAAATTAGAATGCAACTTTTACTGTACTCTCCTCAAACTATTTGCAACTTAAATTTGCGCGCGCATTCAAACTTCTGAATTGAAGGAAATGCAGTGTGGAAAGGCGGCGTGGTAAAGTGAGCAATTGCGCATGAACTGTCAATTCTTCTCGTCCAAAATGGCAAGGCGAGTCTGCGATTGGCGCAGCCCCGAATCTTAGCTGCCGGCTACTGGTTGAATCGAAGCGAAATGGCGCATTTTGAGCTCAATTCGGCCTGGTCTACAGGATTTTGGTGCTCTGCCGCGCGCCGGCCGGTCCTTGTAGGTGGAGGGAATACGCGTACTCTGAAACTCGCGCGCGGGCGGAATTTGTGGAGAATCTTTGGGCGGAAATCGGCCTTATTTCTCAAGATAGGTGAGTGGCGGTCTGCTTTCTCCCATTCGGGTCGGAGTGCTTCACTGCAGGCTCTCCTGCACGTTTCCCTTGTACTGACTGAGCGCACCCAACATAAATCTGGCCGACGTCCAGTCCACAATTCCTGACTGCGTACACCCCACAAAAGTACTGACTGAGTGCACCCCACCAGTCGTCACTTGCCACAGGCGTTCTATGAACTTCGTTTGAATTCTGGCTATGCTTAGGCTCCCCGTGCGCCCAGAGACGGATCACAAGAGTCTGAGTCGTCGTCGCAGTCTGGCGTGTCGAAGCTTAGGCTTAACGCGACCGGTGACCGACTTCAGGGCACGCGAAGCGCGTCCTGAAGTTGGTGGTCGCGCTAAGCCTCAGCTGAGACCCGCCTGGCGCGGCCCAATCTTGAAGTGGTCCCATTCTACAAAAAGTTTTGTAGACTTTTCCTATACTTGCGTGTTGTAGCCGCGCCAATTTTGTACTACGATATCGATTTTGGGACCACTTCAAGATTGGGAGATCCGGGGCGCCTACAATAAAGTTTTGTGGTCTGGCTGTCACTCGTGTTTTCTAGAAGGGCTGCCCGATGTGTTATTTTGTCCCCTTGCATGGGAAGTCTACCAAAAAGTTTTGTGGTCGCGCTGTCGTGTGCAGCGCATTTTCCAGGAGGGCTTAGGCTAACATTGGTTTGCTGCTGACTCACAGAAAGAGACAAAGTGATTGTATCTGCCCCAGTTTCCCTTTATATAGTGCCTGGGCACGTTGGAATGCAGCGTTTATGAAATGGTTAAAATTTGAATCGTTTGGAGGGATACCACAAAAAGTTATGTAGCTCTTCTACAAGGCGACGAGATCCTGCAACAGGATTCTTGCGGCAGAGAGATGTGTTAGTGGAATGGTTAAATTTCAAAAAGTTGACTCTCTCCCACACCGAGCACAATGAGTAATGTAGCTCTTTTATGAGGAGACTAAACTCTCTGTCTGGATTCATGTGTCAGTGAGATGGTACATGTAGCTCTACCAAGAGTCGACTTTGTTGCTCCTGGGGTGGTTTGTCTAGAAAATTGACAGCAAGACCACAAAACTTTATTGTAGTCATTTCTGCTCACGCAGACTGCAAAACCTTACGCGTATGCTTGTGCATTCGGCAACTTCATCAACCCTCTGTCTGGGTATATGTAGCTCTACCAAGAGTCGACTTTGTTGCTCCTGGGGTGGTTTGTCTAGAAAATAGACAGCAAGACCACAAAACTTTATTGTAGTCAGTTCTGCTCATGCAGACAGCCAAACTGTATGTATGTGCATTCGGCAACTTCATTCCACTGATGTGTCTCAGTCATGCCATTGGGATGGGAGTGATAGAAGTGCACTGGACAGCCCGACCACAAAACTTTTTTGTAGCCATTTCCGATTGTGAAGTGCAGTGTCAAAGGTTGTTGTGGGACACAGGGGGGGGCCTGTTAGTTGGATGGTCACAGTATATGTGCATTGGACAGACAAAACACAACACTTTGCAACACTTTACATGTATGCTTGTGCATTCAGCAGCTTCTTTCCACTGATGTGTTTCAGTGATGCTATGCAGATGAGTGTGGTTGTAGCGAACTGGACAGCCGGACCACAAAACTTTTTTGTAGCCATTTGTGATTGGGTAGTGTTGTATTGAGGGTCGTTAAGGCACAAGGGGAATGTGTTGGATGGTTGTTGTATAAGCGCACTGTACTGCCAAAACACAACATTCTACAACACTTTACATGTATGGTTGTGAATTCAGCAGCTTCTTTCTTCTGATGGGTCACAGTCATGCTGTGGGGATGGGTGTGTTAGAAGTTTACTGGACAGCAGGACCACAAAACTTTTTTGTATCCTTGTTGTTATACTAAACAGCCTTAGGTATGTGCATGTAGAGTTAAAAATTCTTGTGCTATGTGACTGCTTGTGCATAGCGACAGTCGACGTACAAAACCTGGAAGCGTGCTGTCTACCTCATGTCCCGGCATCAGTTAATATACTGGCATAGCCCAGTTCCTGCGGGAAGCTCAACG
>JASAMZ010003382.1:0-10171 GCA_030248115.1 Linhomoeus sp. GSCO2_2
CGCAGCAATACGTTAATGTTTTTGTTCTCCGTTCAGTTACGTATTGCTACTTTTGGCTAGGGGGGGCTTAACCCCCCCCCCCCCGTCCATCCCCCCCCCCCGGTTACACGTATGCTTGTGCGCTGATATGCGCCATAATCAACAAACCCTGCTCACTCTGATTATGGTAGTCAACGTGTTCCGCATGGTTATACGGGCAATTTGTTATTGGCTACAAAAGTTCGCACTGACGGCAAAAGTTATGACCATACGGCAAAAGTTCATACCCTGACGGCCCAAGTTCCAAACCCTACGGCAAAAGTTTGCGCTACGTCAAACGTTCCAGGCTGATGGCAAAAGTTTCCATGGCAAACGTTCCCTTACGGTAAAAGTTCCATGAACCACAGACCAACTCCATGGTTAGCATTCGCGCATTGCGAATGTCGAGTAGCTTCGGACTTTTACATTTGCGGGAGTTGACGACTATCAATGTTGGAGATGAGTCTTTCAAAATCAGTTTTAGTGAATCAGTGATACACAACTGCTGGACAAAGTCGGGTAGCTGGGTGCCTCGGTAAGATCGACAGTCGCACACCGACCCAGAGGGCAGAACTATAGCTAGAAGTAGTAAAACAGAGGCAGGCGACGACAAGTAAACCAACATTTTGTTACTTTCTCTGAATTCGTTTCTGACGTCGTGAGTCACTACAAGCTACATGGGGTAGTAGAGTCAGTCGCTGTATTCTTGCATGCTCTCAGCTAACCCTTCGCCGGCAAACGATGGAGTCTGCATTCACGTCTTATGCGAGAGCCAATACATTGTGCACTAGGGCGTAGCCAGGCATCCATTTGTCGGTACGAGGAGCCGGATACGTTTTGCTGTTCTTGGTTCATTTACGTATTGCTAGCGACCTTGACTCTACTTGCCCACATATGTCACATGTTTTACTTCGGTGCCACGAACACACAGACAGACAGACAGACAGACAGACATTGTCATCCGTATATATACACCTCGCCGCGCTGAGGCGCGGCGAAAAAATAAACTTCGTTTTGCTCCATGGACAGAAAGAAGTACGACACGGCTTGATTGCTCATAGTGCGTTCTTTTGTGCTCTGTCATATGTTTATCGAAACTTTGACAAGTTTTTGTCACTTTTTTAAAAGCGTTGCTCGAAAGAGGGATCTTCTTGCTCAAAAAACCAAATCCCGGGCGATATCAATATTGCTAAGCAATACCCTCTTGCTAAGATGGAGCTCGTGAAGCGGAGCAATACGGGCGATGAGCTCTCGCACTCTCTGCAGAAAGAACGCAACGCTATGCAATGTTAGTCAGAATACAAACTCAACTTTTTAATACCGGAGCTTGTTCTGGCAAAACACCCACGGACTCGGCTGTTAAAAGTCATCTGTGAAGATCAGCCATTTATCTGTGGCAATACCGCTTTATCTGTGCCCCATCATTTTCCCCGTTCAGACTTATCCCAAACGGTGTCGTCCATTCAATCATATCGCTCTTTGTTGATGGCATGAGACAGACAAGACGAGTAGAAAGAAGCTTGTTACAGTGAATACAACTGCGCGCAGGATCGCTGACAGTATCGATTCTGCCTTGATTGTCACAGGCAGCCACGCGCTCTATATCTTTCTTATCAACCCCTAAGCCTAGGTGACATTACTCCGCACTCACGTTGTACCCTAGTTAGAGAGGTACCAATTGTATTTAAAGAAGTGCTACGTGCAAATGGAGGAGCACGGACACATGATCAAGGTAACCTTAGACTTTCCCCAGTAATTCCATAACTCTACAATTCTGTGTCACTCTAGGACAAGCACCAGGACGACTGCGAGGCTCGTCAAGCTCAAGGAGGCATGATCCTGTGCGACATCTGCTGTACGGCCCACCATTTGGCCTGCATCGACCTTGAATTAGATGAAATGCCTCAGGGACCCTGGTCCTGCAGCCACTGCGTGAGTGGGACGTGCGTGATTTGTGAAAGGGTTGTGAGTGACAGGACAGATGAGTTCGCGGAGTTGTGACAGTTGAAGCGTGAAAGGGTTGTGGCAAATTGAAGCCCTGACGCAGCAATGGCAATCGCTGATGTAGGCCCATTGTGTAATAAAGCTGATGTAAGCCCATTGTTTAATGAAAGACGTACATGTATGTCGTAGGCCTTTGTGATACCCAGGCTTTTATGAGACCGTAGTACTCCGAGTCGGAGGTTTCACAAAAGCCGAGGCCTATTTGATACCGCCTTCGCTCGCTCTCTCCAAATCAGATAAGACTGTCCGCTCGCGGCATTAACTCTTTCTGTCGACGCGCATTAGAATGACACATCAACAAGTAGGGTACAGTCAAAGGAATCACGCACGCGTTTCAACAACAACAATGGCGACTTCTTCTCAGCAGAAAGCATAGCGACGCGCGATTTGCTAGGAATTAACAGATCGTCTCTCGCGAGTTATCGCAGCGCGCACCAAGGTAGCATTTCGTTCCGCACTTCGCACCGTTCTTTTGGCAGAGACACCTCTTAGTCATGAAATTCTTCCTACAGTGACAGACAGAACTGGGTCGGCCGACAGAACTGGGTCGGCAGCAGTCTCAAATACCCCGACTACAGATTGCGATTGCTAGATAGTGTACAGAAGTGGTGCGCGCAGAGCGCACGCTGCACGTCGGCACAAAGTCAACGACTTTTTTACGCCTCGCACACCGTACGTGACCTTGATTCTCTTCCCTTCGGTGTAGTGTAATCGACACGTCTTTGCAGTATGTGTTTTGTTTTATGAGTATAATCTGTCGCCGGAATTTTGACTGTTGAATTTTCGTCTGAAAATCTGAAAACTTGAAACTTATGAAAGCTTGAAAGTTCTGAATTCTGAAGCTATGAGACAGACAACTATGTAAGCGAAATCTACGCATATTCAGTACTACATGATATGTAATCTAACTTGTTATTAGACTATCGGACTGTATTCAGCACGTCCACCGGATCATTCCTTGGTGATATTGACAGCGTTGCCAAAGCTTTTAACAATAAAAGAGTCCTTTGCTTTGTTGCGAGCTTAGCTGACGGCAACGGAGCCAACCAGATCGACAAGGAGTCCGCCAAGAAAACGATGATGAACAGCGTGAGTGTCTCTTAGCACATGGGTTGTAATGCAAATTGAACCGCAAAGTCAACCACTAAACAGAGACCAAAGGTCATACGCCGTATCGCGTCTGTCTACGAGTCGGGGATTCACTGTGTCGAGTTCGCGTATCGTCGTGCGTGTCAGGGATGCAGTTCGACAGCGGAAAGCATCAGTTAAACGAATCAGAGAAATTCGCCGCAGGCAGACATTGCAATAGAAGGGCCTAAATGAGAGACTAAGCTGTTTGAAATTGCTGAAATTAAAAGCTAGAAAATATACCTCAATTTGTTAATTATAAAATCAAGAACTATTTGATAAATACTTGGCAGATTATGCCCGGCACAACCATGTAAAGAAACTTTTTAATTTAAGCCATTTTAAAGCTCAATACATCCGTGCAAAACATTTTGAAATTTAAACTGTTTGAAATTGTCGAAATTTGGGAATTTTGACAAGACCCTTGAAAATATCCCTTATTTCGTTGATTATAAAATGTGAAACTATGTATATGCTAAATACTTGACAGATTATGCCCAATACATCAACACAAAGACATTCTGAAATTAAAGCTGTTCAAAATTGTTGAAATTTGGGACTTTTGACAAAAACCTTGAAAATGTCCCAAAATTTCTTTATTATAAAATCTAAAACGAGTTGCTAAATACTTGGCAGGGTATGCTCGATACATTTGTGCAAAAACATTTTGACATTTAAGCTGTTTAAAATTGTCTACATTATAACAAACGGGGACAATTATTTGCAGCTTTTAATTCGTAACTACAGCTTTTCATTTAGAAGAATGCGCTTTTAACTGGCACCGCTTTTCATTCTGAACAAAGCGCTTTTCGTTTGGAACATTGCACTTTTCGTTTAGAACAATGCGCTTTTAAGAACGCTGGCATCATGGAGGGGCTATGTATATAGGAGCAGCTTTTCATTTCGAACAAAGCGCTTTTCATTTTGAACAATGCGCTTTTCATTTTGAACAATGCGCTTTTCGTTTAGAACAATGCGCTTTTAATTCTGCTGCTGTGAGACAAAGGGCAAAAGTCCAGAAAAAAATAAAAAAATTTTTAGAGTGCGGGATTAATTAATACTTTCTTTTAATATTTTACTTTATTTAATTTAATATTTTAATTAATACTTTAATTAATACTCCTTTGCCTGCATCAGGTAATGACCAATTTCCTTGTTTCTTTACATTTCTTTCGGACACAGAATATTCCTTTGAAAGCAGGCCATGCTTAGGCTCGCCCTGCGCCCACAGTCCACAAGAGTCAGTCGGCGTCGCAGTCTGGCGGGTCGAAACTTAGGCTTAACGCGACCGGTGACCGACTTCAGGGCGCGCGGAGCGCGCCCTGAAGTTGGTGGTCGCGCTAAGCCTCAGTTGAGACCCACCAGGCGCGACGCCGACCGAGTTTTAGTGGAAACAGTGGGTGGAGTGCACATTACCCCATATACTTCACCTCCTGCTTAGGCCGGCTGTGCCCCTTCCCTACTAGCGCTCGCAACAACTTTCACTTTTAAGCCTATTAGCCTAAGGCCACGGTCACGACGACAAAGTTTCCCTAGCAAACTGGGGTGGTTTGCGTCGGCGTCACGTTGCGACAATGTCGTGCGCGACGCATCAGGGCGTTAAAAGCGGTTTGTTCAATTTAAAAGCAGTTTGTTCAATTTAAAAGCGGTTTGTTCAATTTTAAAAGCGGTTTGTTCAATTTTGAAAGCGGTTTGTTCAATTTTCGGTCCAGCTGCTGTCAAAAGCTGCATGTTCAAGTTAAAAGCGCATTGTTCATTTTTAAAAGCGCATTGTTTATTTTTAAAAGCGCGTTGTCACTTTTCCGTTTGCTATAAACAAAAGCGGTTTGTTCATTTTTAAAAGCGCAATGTTTATTTTCTAAGCGCTCTTGAATTAAATTAAAAGCGCCCTAAAATACCAGCCTATACAAACACACCACTATAGGGCCAATCGTGTGACACAAACTCTGCGTTTCCTTACTGATGAGTGGACCAACGAACGTCATGTGATGTTGCGTCTGCAATCTGATTCATGCGAATTTCTCTGTCTGTGGTCTCGTGAGGGTCGTAGGGAGGTAGGGAGGTGGCGGCTGCTGCTGTGTATACCCAGGCCCATCCCACATCAGGGTGGAATGCAGCAAGCATGTCATTTCCAGTGTTCGACATGTTTTGATTATGGCAAGTAGTATATGGTTAGGCAGAATAGGGGGTCGTTTAATTGCGTCATAAGTTTAATTACGATTTAATTTCTAGTGGATTTCAAGTGCAATTCAGTACTAGTGTAATTCTATCTCACGAATATACTGTGTGTGTGTGTGTATCTTGAAAAGCTTGTATGAAGCGATTCTTGTCTCCGCAAACATTGAGTTTTGACTTCAACACATGTATTGTGGTTTCACATGTAAACAGTTCACATTCGCCACAAATCAGAAACAGTGCGTGGTTTATGAATTCCCAGCAGCAATTTTGTAAGAATCAGTATGCAGTTACTGAGGGGGACATGGGAAGTTAGGGGTGTTGGGTGTCGCTTTTGGAGAACTTTAGGATGTAGATCACGCTTTCAGCATAATTTTTGCGACTGGGTGTGTCAGGAGGCCACAAAAGCATAGGAGTCACCATGCATAGGAGTTCAAATTTGTGGAGTATACTATGTCCACCGGACGACTTGCCTGGTTCTATTATTCATCCATTATTCCACTATGTATACTTGTATTGACTACACTACCCTTCCCCCATCCACTTCTGAATCTTCTTCCACTCCTCAAACTGGAGTTGGAACGAAGCATTAGGAGAAGGTTGCTAGTCCACTCACCAGTGCTTCACATGTTCCACAGCTGCTGAACACATCAAACACACATAATTGTTTGACACTCATGGGTGGCCATTGCTCCGTTAGCTGTTTGTTGGCCAAATTGAACAGTGCAGAGTGCAGAAGCTCACATGGGTGGGGGGCACGCATCGGTCTAGATACGTGGAACGTAAGTACAAGCGTTTTCATACAATTCACGAAAACAGCCATTGACTGACATTTGTCCTCCACTATGCACTGCGGTGGAAATTCTCGTAGTCGAAGTCGCCGTCAGGTTTCCGCAGAGCCAACGATGGCGACAAGTTCACAATGCAAACCGCCGCTAGGTCACCTGCAGTCATCTGTGTGCAATGAGAAAGCAAACAATGCCAAAAACGTGATCGACCACCTTCCAAAGGGTGGTCTGCCAGGCTCACTATCGTAGGAGGGGGTCGTCTTGAGTAGTGGTACCTTGCCTGCTACACCCCACCCCCCCCGAATCGTGGCCCTCCCCCCCCCCCCCCCCCCCGAATCGTGGCCCTCTACACCCCCCCCCCCCCGAATCTGGCCCTTTACACCCCCAAGCTAACCTTCACCCAAACCTTACGTTTAACCGGGGGGGGGGGGGGGTGTGGGGGGGTAAGCCCCCCCCCCTAGCCGAAAGTGTACCCCCCCCCCATACCCCCCCAGGTACCCCCCACCCCCCTTCCCCAAAGGACCCCCCCTAGAATTTCAAAAATTTTTGCCTGCGGCGCTTAAAAATGGCAAAAATTTCGCCTGCGGCGCTTAAAAATAGCAAAATTTTCGCCTGCGGCGCTATTTTTTGGACGTTTTTGACCAAAATTAAGCAATTTTTGGCACTTTTTGACCTATTTTTGCAAAATTTTCTTATTTTTTGGTACTTTTTTGGCAAAATTTTTAGGTCATTTGACCCCCCCTCCAGGGGCCTCAGACCCCCCCCCCCCCCCCTGAGGGGTCCTATACCCCCCCGACCCCCCTCCCCCTGGCCGGTTGGCGCTTACACGTATGACCCCAACCCCCCCCCCTCCCCCCCCCCCCCCCACCCCCCACTTTCGACGACAGCTACGCGGGAGAGGGTTCCGACAAGGATGAACAACTCCCAGACGTCTGAGCGCCCTGTGAGTTTTAGACAAAAGTCATGGACGTCTGGAGCGAGGTCAAGATGGAGAGCAGGGACAAGCTGCGTGAAAAGGCCTCTGGGTGAGTTCTTCATTATTCTACTGAATTTTACTTCTGTTTATAGACTATTCTTTGTATTTTGCCTAATGGAGAATTTTGTGTTGCGGTAAGCTGATGGAATGTCGTAAGGACTGTAAAACACCGTAATTCACTTCCTGTATTATTCTCGGTTGTAGGAGAGGTTGTATACCTCTACAACCCCGCGGCCGATCGAGACCTGGACGAGGCCCTTCCACATGACGTGGCTAAGAATTCTTGCAACTTGGCATTTGTACGGCTATCTGGGGAGGAGGCGGGTCACTTCAGCGCTGTCGCCGCTCTCATGGAGGCCTTCGTCGAAACCGTGGAGAAGATAGTTCGGGCGGATAATTTCGTGGCGAGAATGGACTTCAGCCATTTGAATGATTAGGCAATGCTTACGGTTGGGTGCTTTGCTATTTATTACTAGGGTTTGTTGCTCAGGTGTTTCTTTGGCTAGGTGGTTTGGTTATGACTATACTGTTGCGGTTACTGATTAGGTGGAGGCATTTGGGTGATTATTGGGTTTGTTGCTACTGTCACTGGTCGTCATTGACGTCAACCTGGTGCTACCAACATCAATGCTTCCATAGTGACAGAAATTAATCTTGTAATGCCAACCTGGTGCTATCAACGTCAGTGCTGCTACAGGGTGACAGAAATTCATCTTGTCCTGCTGACCTGGTGCTACCAACGCCAGTAGCTGCCACAGAGTGACAGAACAAAGCTTGTCTTGCTAAATACTTGGCAGGGTATGCTCGATACATTTGTGCAAAAACATTTTGACATTTAAGCTGTTTAAAATTGTCTACATTATAACAAACGGGGACAATTATTTGCAGCTTTTAATTCGTAACTACAGCTTTTCATTTAGAAGAATGCGCTTTTAACTGGCACCGCTTTTCATTCTGAACAAAGCGCTTTTCGTTTGGAACATTGCGCTTTTCGTTTAGAACAATGCGCTTTTAAGAACGCTGGCATCATGGAGGGGCTATGTATATAGGAGCAGCTTTTCATTTCGAACAAAGCGCTTTTCATTTTGAACAATGCGCTTTTCATTTTGAACAATGCGCTTTTCGTTTAGAACAATGCGCTTTTAATTCTGCTGCTGTGAGACAAAGGGCAAAAGTCCAGAAAAAAATAAAAAAATTTTTAGAGTGCGGGATTAATTGATACTTTCTTTTAATATTTTACTTTATTTAATTTAATATTTTAATTAATACTTTAATTAATACTCCTTTGCCTGCATCAGGTAATGACCAATTTCCTTGTTTCTTTACATTTCTTTCGGACACAGAATATTCCTTTGAAAGCAGGCCATGCTTAGGCTCGCCCTGCGCCCACAGTCCACAAGAGTCAGTCGGCGTCGCAGTCTGGCGGGTCGAAACTTAGGCTTAACGCGACCGGTGACCGACTTCAGGGCGCGCAGAGCGCGCCCTGAAGTTGGTGGTCGCGCTAAGCCTCAGTTGAGACCCACCAGGCGCGACGCCGACCGAGTTTTAGTGGAAACAGTGGGTGGAGTGCACATTACCCCATATACTTCACCTCCTGCTTAGGCCGGCTGTGCCCCTTCCCTACTAGCGCTCGCAACAACTTTCACTTTTAAGCCTATTAGCCTAAGGCCACGGTCACGACGACAAAGTTTCCCTAGCAAACTGGGGTGGTTTGCGTCGGCGTCACGTTGCGACAATGTCGTGCGCGACGCATCAGGGCGTTAAAAGCGGTTTGTTCAATTTAAAAGCAGTTTGTTCAATTTAAAAGCGGTTTGTTCAATTTTAAAAGCGGTTTGTTCAATTTTGAAAGCGGTTTGTTCAATTTTCGGTCCAGCTGCTGTCAAAAGCTGCATGTTCAAGTTAAAAGCGCATTGTTCATTTTTAAAAGCGCATTGTTTATTTTTAAAAGCGCGTTGTCACTTTTCCGTTTGCTATAAACAAAAGCGGTTTGTTCATTTTTAAAAGCGCAATGTTTATTTTCTAAGCGCTCTTGAATTAAATTAAAAGCGCCCTAAAATACCAGCCCATACAAACACACCACTATAGGGCCAATCGTGTGACACAAACTCTGCGTTTCCTTACTGATGAGTGGACCAACGAACGTCATGTGATGTTGCGTCTGCAATCTGATTCATGCGAATTTCTCTGTCTGTGGTCTCGTGAGGGTCGTAGGGAGGTAGGGAGGTGGCGGCTGCTGCTGTGTATACCCAGGCCCATCCCACATCAGGGTGGAATGCAGCAAGCATGTCATTTCCAGTGTTCGACATGTTTTGATTATGGCAAGTAGTATATGGTTAGGCAGAATAGGGGGTCGTTTAATTGCGTCATAAGTAGGCCGGCTGTGCCCCTTCCATACTAGCGCTCGTAACAACTTTCACTTTTAAGCCTATGTATTAGCCTAAGGCCACGGTCACGACGACAAAGTTTCCCTAGCAAACTGGGGTGGTTTGCGTCGGCGTCACGTTGCGACAATGTCGTGCGCGACGCATCAGGGCGTTAAAAGCGGTTTGTTCAATTTAAAAGCAGTTTGTTCAATTTAAAAGCGGTTTGTTCAATTTTAAAAGCGGTTTGTTCAATTTTAAAAGCGGTTTGTTCAATTTTCGGTCCAGCTGCTGTCAAAAGCTGCATGTTCAAGTTAAAAGCGCATTGTTCATTTTTAAAAGCGCATTGTTTATTTTTAAAAGCGCGTTGTCACTTTTCCGTTTGCTATAAACAAAAGCGGTTTGTTCATTTTTACAAGCGCAATGTTTATTTTCTAAGCGCTCTTGAATTAAATTAAAAGCGCCCTAAAATACCAGCCTTTTGCAACAGGACAGATCTTGCAACAGGACAGATTTTGCAACAGGACAGATTTTGCAACAGGACAAATCTCGCAACAGGACAGATTTTGCAACAGGACAGATCTTGCAACAGGACAGGTTTTGCAACAGGGCAGATCTTGCAACAGGACAAATCTCGCAACAGGACAGATCTTGCAACAGGACAGATTTTGCAACAGGACAGATTTTGCAACAGGACAGATCTTGCAACAGGACAGATCTTG
>JASAMZ010003389.1:0-21504 GCA_030248115.1 Linhomoeus sp. GSCO2_2
AGGCCATCTTTCGCGCCATTCAGCGCGAGAATTCACGCTTCCGATCGCTTCAACTCCATCGCGACTCTTACTCACCATCTTTGTTGTCGCTAAGGCCCCACCCGTCGATGACGATGAGACAAACCGGCTGCTTCACCGACATCTTCAATTTCTTCCTTCGTTTCTGTACTGCTCTGCTAGAACCCTGTGAGTGCAGCCGTAAGCGTCGCACAAAACCAGTTGTTTCAACAACCTGAAACTCAGAAGGCGAAGGCGCACCCTTATGTCAAGCAGAGAAAGCAATTCTGAAAATGCGAACTAAGAAGTAGCTAACAACAGAAAGTCGAGAGAAAGCAAGAGCTGAGAAAGATGTCAGTCAGGATATGAGTCGATTCTCTATGTGTGTCGATAGCTGTTTATGGGCAACGGTGATTGGTCTGGCAAACCACCGCGTGCACGCTCGTTCAAATTTGATTGGACGGGTATAATCTACTGTTTAGATACTACGGTACCGAAAGCCGCAGAAAGAGTACCTAGAATGTACCGGCTGGACGTTGCGCAAAAGAACACAAGAAGGTGCGCAGAAGTTTGATAGACGACAGGACAGGCGAGAAGAAATCATTCGATAAAATCGGTCGCTTGCATGACTGTCAGCAGTAACAGCGCGCCTGACAAAACAGCGGGTGCAATGACGGTTTTGCCAATAGCACGGTAGCGTAGTATATCATTTATAGTTTTGAGAACCATATGACCATAATATGTCATAACGGATTTTGCGTAATTTCAAATTTGCCCGCACGTATTTCGAGAATTTCAAAATGAGGACTAACTATCTGTAGCGACGAGATTTGCTTGCAGAAGAGACTACTCTCGTTGAACTATCGAGTGAACTGCCAGTTCGTGTCGGCCGAGTTCATCACCACACCCAGTAATGGACGAGCAGGCTGTTAGTGTCTTTTTCGATACTTTGGGCGACGATTTCTCCGCTGCTTTCCGGCAGCGTGTCTTTCGCCGGGAGTTGGCGGGCGAGATTTGTCCCAAATGGTTTGCTGCTTTGGAGTCGGCCCTGTCGAAGTCGGGAACGCAACTGCTGCGCCACGTCTTGCAGGTTGGCAGTTGAATTGCACTGTTTGTGACTTGTGTACTGAAGGAGACGAAAATTTCCGCCATTTCATTTCAGGCCCTTGATTCGTGTGGAACATTCGCCGAAGAGGTCTGTCTTCCTTCAACATCAAAAGCGACGGATTTCGAAGAATCATTTGCCGTCCTTCATGCCTATCTGCTCCCTCCAGATCAGTGCCTCCAGTTGACGTCCGTTCTGGAGGCAGTTTTCGACGTAGGGTTGAGGGCTTCACTGCTGTCAGGTGGAGAAGGAAGCACACTCGTTGCCTACTCACCATGGCTCCTTGACAGTCTGCTAGTCTGGTATTGGTTCAGAGTCAAATTCGGACACCTATTGTTCCGGCTGTGACGAGCTGCGCGAGAAGTGCGAATGCGGAAACAGAAAGCAGCTGTTTCATGACATCCTCAGCAAGCTGTGAGTAGTCTGCTGCATGTGAAGGGTCGCGGGTACTGACTCACGAGAGCGCTATCTCTGGCAGTCGTCGCCTCTCTTTGGTGGTGCCGTTCGCTCTGCAGCCGGCGGTCTCCAATCTCCAGCAGCTGTTCGAGCCTCAGATCGAGCAGCTCTGCAGCCGAAACCGCGAGGCGGAGCATTTCGACGAACTGCTCGCTGTAGGCGTCTCGGATTCATTCCACCCTGTTACGGTAGCGTCGTCTAGTCGTTCGTTTCTCTTTTCCCAGTGGTTCGACCGCTCGGCCTTCCACTGGCTCCACTCGATCTTCTTCGGCGGGGGAGGAGAAGAAGGTGGTGGCAGAGTAGTGGGCGCCCAATATTCCCCCAGCTCCAAGTCCTGGGAGGCGATGAGGGCGCGTCTGCGCGCCCGTCTCTGCGAGTCCTTCGGCCGCTACCTCATCGGCCAGCTCTACTCTACCATCACCGAGCAGCATCCCGACGCTTCAGCGGCTGCAGTGGCCGACCTGAAGCGCTGCCTTCACGAGGTGATCGGCCTCAGGCCCCGCCTGGTCAAGCAGCTGCAGAACGAGCTGGCCGTCAGACTGCTGCATCCTGGTGAGCCGCGCCCTTTTCGCTTCCCATGCTCGACTTCTGAGGTACATAGTTCCACTAGCTTGCGCGCCTGCATGTGGAAAGGTGAAAATACGCTCGATTGCATTATCTGGTTATTGCTTCTGCAGGGATCGCCACTGCTGAGATCCTGATGGTGTACGTCAGCACGGTGCGCTGCCTGCGTTCTCTGGACACAAGCGGTGTCATGGTCGACCTGGTGACATTTCCCGTGCGCCAGTACCTGAGGTAGGATTGGCAAGCCGCTGAAGATGGACAATATTAGTGGTGGCAAGCTACAGTACACGATATATCGTCCCTGCAGGTCGCGCTCGGACACTGTTCGCTGCATAATCTCTGTGTTGACGGACAAGAAGGGCGCCACGGCCGATCTGGCGCCCGAGCTGCTCTTCCACGACGGCGGCACTGGCACCCATCCAGACGAGGAAGCGATGGAGTTCAGCGTCGACAGTGCGCCCGACGGCGACTCCTCTTCTCCGGCGAGAGAAAGCTGGATGGAGTGGCAGCCCGAGCCCATTGACGCGCCCATCGGTTGGGCATCATTGAAGACTGTCTTGTGGTGGTGCCGTTGCAAGCAGCGTTCTCCCTACTGCAGCGGGTGGTCTAGAATCGGCCACTGGCCAGCAGCGACGGGGCGCCGGCTCTAGGGGCGGCGCCGACCTGATCGGTATGCTGGTGGGCATCTACGGCAGCAAAGACCTCTTCGTCAAGGAGTACCGCCAGCTGTTGGCCCAGCGACTCTTCAGGGGCACTTCCAAAGAGGTTTTCTCTGGAGTTGTTGTTTCATCGACAGAACGATTGGCTTCCTTTCCTTGTCATTGTCTGGTGTTAGGTGGAGCCCGAGGTGCGCTACCTGGACATGCTGAAGGTGCGCTTCGGCGAGAGCGACATGCTGCAGTGCGAAGTGATGCTAAGGGACTGCACAGAGTCGGCCAGGGTCGACGACTTCGTGCGCGGCGGCGCCAAGCAGAAGGTCGCCTTTATCCGCGGCTGATTTGGAGATATTAGTAGGGTAGAAAACAGTCGACCGTTTCCAGGAGAATCGTCCCGCGCAGGTCAAAGTGAGCGCCAAGGTTGTGTCCGACCACTACTGGCCTCGCTTTCCCGAGGAGCGCTTCTCCCTTCCCGCCGACGTGGAGCGCTCTCTCGAGGTCTACAAGAGCCGCTACGAGCTCTTCAAGGCGAATCGGACGCTGGAGTGGAAGCCCAGCCTGGGATCGGTCGACGTCACCTTGGGAATCGGCGGCAGACACGTTTCCCTTGTGGTGTCGCCCTTCCACGCGACCGTCATTCGTGCCTTCCAACTAAAAGGTGGAGCTAGAGAGACAGACGAGTGGATGCGACTGAATCTCGTTGCATAATTTGATCCAACTCTGAGAAATCTTCACCCAAATTAATTTTTGTGGTGGCAATCGCCGTGCGTGCACATCGAAATGGTTCAGAGTCGTGGACGTTGGAGGAGTTGGCGTCGCAGCTGCAGACGCCCCAGCCGCTTCTGAAGCGCCGTATCCATTGGTGGACGACCATGGGTGTACTGCGTGAGGAGGAGGAAGGCGCCTCCGTCACCTACAGTCTCGCGACGCGACTGCCCAGCGCCCAGGTTTGCTAGAGTGCTTCTACTTGTGTTTGGCGTCCTCGCATAATTGATTCGGCGCGCCATTTGCAGCGCGTGCAGCGCCACTGCGACGCGCTGATGGAGGGCGACGACGACGAGGACGAGGAAGCGCTGCGCGAGTCGGACGTTGACCAGCTCGAGCAGTACTGGTCCTACATCAGCGGCCTGCTTAAATCCCTCGACTCGCTCAAAGTGGAACGGGTGGGTAGGAGCGCAGGCGCGCCCCCTTTTTGAACTCGGTCAGTCGCTATTCT
This sequence comes from Linhomoeus sp. GSCO2_2, assembly GCA_030248115.1. Taxonomy (NCBI): domain Eukaryota; kingdom Metazoa; phylum Nematoda; class Chromadorea; order Monhysterida; family Linhomoeidae; genus Linhomoeus; species Linhomoeus sp. GSCO2_2. The sequence goes on from JASAMZ010003389.1 coordinate 3,995, forward strand.
TGCAGGTGCACAGTCTGATCAGCATGCTGACGAGTCCCGGGCAGGAGGGGCCAACTTTGGAGACCGTCAATGCCTTCCTCCAGCGCAAGGTCAAGCAGCAACTGCTCCTCTACCAAGGCGGCGTCTACAAGCGAACCACAAGCTGACTGGCATGGAGAAAATGGGCTGTGGATGGTCTCCTCGCATGGCACAGCACTATATGTCTTACAACAGCACAAGCACAATTGTCTCGGCGACGAATGCGGCGCCACAGGCTGCTGACCCTGTCCCACATACAGTACATGCGCGCAGACAAGTACGAATGCTCGCGTCACAGAAATATTTCTTCGCCTTCGCTGACGAGGTCGGAGTAGATTCTCACTGGCGTGGTTGAGTTGCGGTTCTCTCCCAGAAGAGGGCTGTCCACAGGAGAAGTTGCCCGATTGAACAGCTCTGGAGAGCAGGATCCGGGTCGGCTTTGGTGGTGGCCGAGCAACGGGTCCAGCAGATGCGGGGAAGCGCTCTTGCCTTGGCTTCCGCTCACGTGGTGATGAGGCCTGGCCGTGGGGCGGTTTCCACCGGTCGCCTTGCGCGATCGTCGTTTGCCGTAGGACCTTCTGTTCAAGTAGAAAGCAACGTGTGGCGGCTCAAAAGTGCTGTGTCGCACAACGCCTACCGTTGACCGAATCTGGGAGGCGGCTGATAGCGAATGACGACGGCCACGGCAGCGCCCCTCTTCCAGGCGCGCGACGTCTGCGTACTGGAGGAGAATTGGCTGCTGTCGAGACTGAAGCTGGTCTCGTCGTCGTCTTCGTCGTCGTCTCCAAAGGTCGAAGTCGTCGTGGTGAAGGTTTTCGTGGGACGAATGGCAGCTTCCTCTGTCACCATGCTGCTGCTGATGGGACCGCGGCCATCGGGAGTTCGCCGGCGTCGATTGCGACGTCGGTTTCGCTGAGCGGCGCCGCTGCGCTTCTCGATCTCGTGAATAGTATTCTCGAGCCCCCTTCTGGAAGCTCTCCAGCAGTTCACCAGCACCATGAACTGCTCCCTGAATGAGTCTGGTGTTGGGATGCAGAAGTTCGTAAGTGCACTACAGCTGCCAACCTGAATGAGTCGTTGATCAGATACAGTGCTGGCGTGAGACAGACCGATAGGGCGGCCAAAACAGAGGAGCCAACGTGAGCGGGCCTTATCCAGGCGGCCGCAGCCACGGGTGAGACGATGCCCGTCTGGAGCAGCGCCATAAGCGTGTACAAGGGAGTCCAGCAGAGCAGTAGAGAGACGACTATAGAGATGAGAACGGTGATAGTCTTTCGCTTCCTCTGGGCGGCGCGAACTCGCTTCTCCTTCGTCTGCGTCCCAATGGCGTTGGGCCTTCGCCAGAGGAACCAGGCCAAGTGGCCGTATGCAGGCGTCATGATGGACAGCGGCAGTACGTAGTGCAGTATGATCGAGGACAACACCAGGGCGCGTTTGCAGTTTGGGAAGCTGAAGTTCCTTTGGTGAACGCGAACTGTCGTTTGCATCGATCAGACGGTTCATTCATTCGCTCATTTACCTGTCGTCGCAGACGAGTTGGCACATGAGCTTCTGCGGTTCTTGCATCAGCAGACCAGTGTTGGCGTTCGACGTAACGCGGTAGTAGTAGAAGTAGGGCGAGCAGACCAGCACCGACAAGCACCAGACGACACCTGCGAGGATGGCGCATCTCTTCCGGGAGAATCTTCGCTTCCGGCAGAACACTGCCACCCATCGGTCAACGGCCACCAGAGTCATGAAGTAGAACGAGGCCGACGCCGTCACGTAGGTCGCCAAGTGTGAAAACTTGCAGAAGACGACACCTGTTTGGTTGGAAAAGTAGGGCTACTTACTACATATTCGAAGCCAGCCAGGCGCAAAGTGACTGTACCCATGTGCCATCCAGCGCTCAGTATGTTCCGACTGATGAAGTTGGGCGGATGGCTGACCAAGAACAGCAAGTTCGCAATCCCCAGATTCGTCATCAACATATGCGTCACTTTATGAAGCTTCCGACTGCGCCAAATGACCAAGCAGAACAGGAAGTTGCCAAGCAATGCTGTTATTGTCACCAGACCGTAAACAGAGGCGGCGAGCCTCGTGAAGGATGGGGATTCAAAGAAACGGTCGCCATCCTTGCCGCCTCCGTCGCTGTTGTCGCTAGTCTGCCCTCCGCTGGAGTTGTGTAGGAGGGTCAAGATATCCCCGAGATCGTCCATCTTTCAAGGAAATATCATGCATTTATGGATGGCGGTTACGACGAGAAGTGTATCGCCTAGTGGAAAGACCGCGTAACACGCAAACAAGCGATTCCTCCGTGGCGATGTCAGTGGGGCTACCAGTTAATTGGGAGCGGCCTCCAAACGAATGAGCTTTGGCGTGGCCGGCATGCCACCGCTGACGTCGTCGTAGGCGGCAATTTTGAAAGCCGCCGGTCGAGCTCTGCGTCGCCCATAATTGCCTCTTTTGCGAAAAATCCCCAGAGAACCACTTTGACTAGCGAGGCACAAAAATGAACTCGTCGCAGGTTGCCCCAGTTGAGGAACAAGTGGTATGGAACTGAAAGCTGGCATTCCCAGTGGAGGGAGACGGATGGCTGCTGTTCGACCGCTGGAATCGTGCTGTCGACCGTGCTGATATTTCAAGAATCACGGGCTGTCGTCTTCTAGAGGTGCCTCTGGTCGGCTGGCACATATCCCGTAAGAACGATAAAGCGAGATCGCGCTTTATATCTTCGCGGTACGTATACTTTCTTTCATCTGCGCAGGTGTTCCAGAGTCGACGGTTGCTTTTATAGGGCAGCTAACTGCCTTTGCCGAGGCGACGTCCTCGTAGCGGCACTCGGTGCCTGAGGCGTCATAACACAGCTGCTTCCAAGCGTGGATGCTGACGTTCAAGAGAACCACGAACATTAATCAATCTCTCCACTCGACAAGAGCGCACCGTACACAGCGTAAACCTATGTAGTGCCTTCGTCGGAATCAATAGACTACGAAGTATGGCGCTTTACACTTCGCCATCGTCCATCGAAAACGTCTAATCTAATAGACACAAAACAATTTACCGTATGTTTGAGTTTATTTACTCTACAATAAGTGTGGAGTGTCCTGTGGAGAATCCATCCACCTCCCATGCTCGCGAGAGAGTACTGAGTTATTCAATGCCGCATAATGAAGCAGCATATCCTTTTGGTTCAGTTGCTGCAAGTTAATTAAAATATTGCGCTGGTGCTGCGCTGCGCTTTGTAAAACTCTTTTGTCTGCCTACCTTCGCCTGCCCGTTTCTGATCGATGGGTGCTTCCGATTCTCACCTGCGCGACCCGACAGATTTGACGACGCCAATAATCGGCAATAATCGTTCTATGACCCATGACCCATGGAATTTATGACCCATGACCCATGGAATTTATGACCCAAATTTGATTTTGCGCGTACAGTAATCCCAAAGCGTAAAGTACATACTGGCGGTTACGGTAAACGACAAATCGCACCAAAATGGCACTAGATTTGCTCCGAGAGCGTCAACCTGTTGTAAGAGTTAGAATCTGGGAGAATCAAACCAAACTAACAAGGTTTAGACCATGTTTAGGTCAATGTCGATGGTTTATTACGCCGTTTAGATCATGATTTTCGACCCTTCTTGGGTGGCTTAGAGTTTGTAGTCGAAAAGGGTGACACTGGGTAGTCCAAAAGGAAATGCCCACTTTTGATCGCTTATAACTTGCACATCTGATAACTGATAGTGCTGAAAATTTGCACGATTGCTTTCTTGACATGCTGTAAATAGGAAAACGAATCCTTATTAAAAATAAATCGGAAATCGTTCGATCACAAATTCTTATTTGGACATGAGAAACGTTTGGACAACAGCCCTCGCAAAGCTTACAAAGTACTGAGCTGCATGATTAAAATTGCCTGTTCGGTCATGGAAAATGTTCGGACAAAGTGGTACTTTCCGAATTGTCCAAACTTTTCTCATGTCTAAACCTTTCCCGATTTAAAGTACTCTAATAGCTTCCCCACATGACTACTTTGTCTGAATTTAACTTTGCTTTAAGCGGCAACAAGCTGCATTAAAAAGTGGAGCTGATTTGTGAGTGTTCTAGAGTGGAAGATTGAAGGAGCAAGGAGTGGACACTTCGACAAAGCATTTCCAAGCCTGTCCGGTACTATGCGCGCCTGCCATAGGTTCCTACCAAATTATGTCCGGAAGCCGGGGGGGCGTGGTCAATCAAGGGTCGAAGGGAGTGGGTCGTCCTGAACCTGAATCAGTTTCAGGGTGACTATCCAAAAAGGTTAGGGGGTCTATTATTGCAAGAAATTTAAAAGATGCAGAAAAACGTTTAACCTTACTCAAAAACATGACAAACATTGAAACTTTCTGAAACAATTTTGAAATTGAAATAGTTTGAAACTTTTGAATCTCGACTTCTAGTGACATTACCAGTGAGTTGAGCCTTACATTACCTATCTAAAGAGCCATCGATCGCCTTCCTGTGACTTTCCAACGCCGAGATCTGAGACGCAACGGACAGACGGATGGAACCGACATAGCGGTCTAAACCTTGTCAGTTTGGTTTGATTCTCCCAGGTTCTAACTCTTGCAACAGGTTGACGCTCTCGGAGCAAATCGAGTGCCATTTTGGTGCGATTTGTCGTTTACCGTAACCGCCAGTATGTACTTTACGCTTTGGGATTACTGTACGCGCAAATTCAAATTTGGGTCATAAATTCCATGGGTCATGGGTCAATTTATTGCCCAATAATCAGGTTCCATTCTGGTCTGAACCGGCGCCCCTCTCCGTTCAAAGTGTGAAGGCGCTCGTGCTGGTTGTTGGAATTCCTTATCACCGTAACTTGACAAGTTCAAACAGCATGTAATTGACGAGTACATATAAAATCCACTAAGGGGTGCTGCTATATCCAATAGCACGAGTACATATAATACAGTACCCCTCTTGCAAGTGCTTATGACAAGATTCAAGCATTTGAACGAGCACTCTGAATTCAAACATTTGAACTGGTATAATAGCACGAGTACATATAATACAGTACCCCTCTTGCAAGTGCTTATGACAAGATTCAAGCATTTGAACTGGTATTTTGAAAGCGCTCCAAATGCACACTACGATACCAACTACCAGCGTAGCGGCTTATGCGTCGCTACAGCATAGGTGCAGGCCACCCGGAGGCCAGGGGGGGGGGGTTCTAGTTAAGGAGAATTTTTGAGAGGGGGGGGGGGTCCCAGGACCAGTGAACAGCTTTTTAGAATGGCCAAAAATACGCTAAAAATGGCCTTAATTTGGTCAACCAGGCAAGTCGTCCGGGGGACGCAGTATACTCCACAAATTTGAACTCCTACGCATGGTGACTCATCTGCTGTTGTGGCCTCCCGGCACCCCCAATCGCAAAAGCAATGCTGAATTCGTGATCTACATCCCAAAATACCCCAGATTCGACATACAACACCCCTAGTTTCCTATGGACTCCGGGAACTGAAATTCTGCACGTAGGGTACAGTAGCATGCAAATTCGTCATAGGTATGTTCAAACATCATCTAAACACTGAACGGATGCCAAATTCGTAATCAGCGCCGCCGAAAACCCCGAAATCGAGCATAATATTGGCAAAGTCGACCCGACGCCCAAAATTCAAACGGACGCGGGAGGGATACTGTAGCTTCGACAATTTTTCGAAAATACTTTTCTGGACCAGATTTAAGCGCAGAATCGTTTGAAACCACTTTTGGAACGATTGGGCAACGCATTCGAGCGCTATAGACGCCGAAATGCGAAAATCGCAATTTTCGACCCCGGAGTCGAAAAAGTCGCAGTGTAAGAAAGTTTTTTGTGTTTCGCCCGATTTTCTCCGTTCATGGCTCATTCGATAGAGGACATCTGGGAAGGAGCACCAAGAGCGGTCTCGCCGCTCCAGCTGCTACCTAGCTCGCACAGCAGCCCGTCAAAGTCGACCCGGGGCCAAAATTCGCGAATTTTTCAAATTTGGCGCCAAAATGGGTCCCGCAGCGATCCAATTCATTTCTTCCACCCTCGGCCCTATCGAGTACTACAACATATCAAAAGATAGTATATACCATTATATGCAACTTTTTCGAGTTCTACCTTGCCTAATGCGTTTTTCAGTACTTTGAAAAAATAAATTTTTGAATTTCCCGCCAACGGGGTCCCGGAGCGTGACCCCGTTTGGTGTCCACCCTGCCCACCCACTAGGCCTACCCAACGCAAAAGACCGTTTGGAAATCGGCCGCTTCACGCGCGAACGCCAGACGGGCAACTTTTCTGCTTCCGCGCACAAACGCTATATACTCCACACTTTTTTGTGGAGTATAAAAACACGCTAATTTGTGCATAAATGGACGAAATATAGCGCCGCAGGCGAAAATTTGGACAAAATAGGACCAAAAACTACCAAAAATACAAGAAAATTTCCGAAATTTCCTGATTTTTTTCCGAATTTCGGATGCCAGGGGGGGAGTATCAGTGAAAAGTTCACTAGAGGCCAGGGCCAGAGGGGTGGGGGGGCCCCCCCCCCCGTCCCCCCCCCCCAGCCTGCACCTATGCGCTACAGTAGTTCGGACGGCAGTTCCCGACGCCTGCCCGTTATGTTATCCTACTTGGGGTACTTAAGTGCACTGAATGAAACTACTTATTACTGCCACAGTTCCTCCTTATCACTGTGGCTTTCAAACCGGGTGGTCGTGGTTTCCAGTAACCCGGGCACATATAATACCGTATCGGACTGACGATCGTTTATGACAAGATTCAAACAGTTGAATTGGTCATTTCGAAATCATTTCAAATATGGTACGATATCAGTTGCGAATACGGTGTCACACAAACGGCGGCCAACACGAAATTCCGAGTTTTATACTCCACAAAAAGTGTGGAGAGTAAAAGTAGTTCTCTCTCTATTAGTCGTCGAGATGATCGGTTGACGGCTTGACGGTGGTGGCACCGCTGTACCTTCCAATACATCGAAGCCGACAGCTAGCTGCCCATCGGGCTGTAAATGCCGTATTGATGTGGCAGGTCTTTACCGTAGTCGTTGAAAGCAGAACAACGCGATTCCGTCTACTCGGTCACGTTCATTCTTTCCTTACGCGGTGTTCGGTGCGTCACCAGTGAACAAACGACTGGGTTCCAGGTTGACGTGCGAGATGGATTGCGTCGTCTGAACAGAAGCGGCTGCTACTGCGTTGCCTGTTTCTGAGCGACACACACACACACTGGTGTTTGGACTCCTAAGTCTGGGACATTGTCAACCTGGCGGCTAATTCAACGGCTGCAGGAGGCGCCGACCTCTTGTCGACGGTGGTTGGCAGAGGTGGAATGGACGTCAACGCTACAGAGGACCCTGGAGGAACGTATCACGGCGGCGGCATCGGCGGCTTCGCAGACAACGCCTTCGTTGCCAGCTACTGGGCGAAGACAATCTCTGGTCTCTTCACACTTGGGGCACTGATTATTACGGGACACCAGGTGAGCATAGTTTCGATTGGGGGGGGGGGGGGGGTTAAACCCCGTACCAACGGGCCAATAAGAACGAAATTCTTGTTACCCCCCCCCCCCCCCACCCGATATTCCAGCTACCCCCACCCCCCCTAAAAATCAGGAAATTTCCCAAAAATCTACCTAAAATTGGTCAAAATTTTTGCCTGCGGCGCTATTTTTAAGCAGTTTTGAGTCATTTTAGTACAATTTGCTTCAAAATTGAGTACAAATATGCGTTTTTGGCGACTTTATGGCAATTTTTAGGTTTTTAGGCTATTTTTGGAGAGCTTCAAGAACAGGATTCTTGTTCTTGTTACCCACCTCCTCCCAAATCTCGGTCGAACCCCCCCCCCCCCCCCTAGCCTCGCGACCAATCGCAACTATGCAGGTGAGCGTTTTGTGGTTCAAGGCACTAACAGTACTGTTCGACTTTGTCCTCCTGAGACGCGAAAGTGTTTCACGTGTGACATTCAACTACGCTCGGCGCGTGTCACTGTACATCAGCAGGAGATCGCGCGAGTAATCGAGTCGGCGGGACTTCTTGCTTTGCGTCGGCTCAGCCTGCCGGCGAGTTGGCCGCCAGCAGTCGACCCTCCATCTTGTTCTCGAGTCTGCCGCGCATGACGTTGAGGTGGAAGCGGCCTCGGCCCTGCGTCGCTTCGCTGAACGCCCGCCAGTGGGTGGGAGCGGAGTCGGCCGCCTCCTTCGCGAGTCGATCCGCAGACGACGACTGCAGCTGGCGCCGTCGGCGGGCGACCGCCTCGCGTCTCAGCTTCGCCTCCTGCACCAGTTGCTGGAACGGCGAGTAGGCGTCGGCGCGAATGCCGTACCGCTCGTGGGTGGCCGACTTGGGGAAGTAGCCTGGCTGCCCCTGTGAACGACGACAAGCGTTTTGTAGGTCCGGAAGAGCGTCGTTAGTTATCGCGACATAGCCACTTCGCCGGCCTACCCGAACGATGGCGGACACGTAGGGCATGACCTTGCGCGCCTTGACCTTGCCGAACCGATCCGGGAACATCTTCCGCAGCTGGCCAGTTATCTGAAAGAAAGGCGATTTGAGGTGGAAGAGCATGGACGACGGCGGCCGACGAAGGCGGCACCTGTGTGATGGTCCACTGGTCCTTGCTTCCGTCCAGTCCGATGAGGTGCGTCACGGCTCGGGCCACGTCCAGCGCCGTCATCTCCAGCGGCGGCGGCGCCTGATCGGCCATGTCGCCTGAAAAGACAGCTGCTTGTAGTTGGGATTGAGGGCGTCGATGCAATCGCTGCCGTAGGGTCGCTCACCGGCCGTGGCCTGTTTCTCGTGATCGTAGTCGTAGTACTCGTTCATCGAGTTCTTGGGCACCTGCTTGCCGCGGAGGTCGCGCTTCTTCATCTCCTTCAAGACCGTGCGCGACGGCTGGTTCTCGGGAGGGGCGCCTCCTTGGAACGGCCCAATAAGCAGATCCAGGTCCAGGATGTCAGCCATGCCGACTTCTCTTCCTTCTTCTTGGGCTTCAAACTTCTTCTCGACTTCAACGACTAGACTTCTATTTTCTCAGTTAGAAGAAGGTGGATGTTCGATTAACTGTGCTGGGCAAAGGTAGGGTTGAAGGAAGTTACAGCGGCAATTGATGGATTGCAACAGTTATTGAGTAGCTCTGATTACCGTACTCCAATCTCGTTTCCTCCTAACTGTCGGGCACATTGAAGGGGGCGCGTGGGCGCAACCCCGCAAGAGGCGGGGGGGGGGGGCAGACTGTAGCAGCACCAATAAATCTGCATTTTGTGCAAGTGAGGTTATAGAATAGAGATCCCCTCGGTTTGGTTCAGATCTACCAGCACCTGAGATTCTACCAGTGTCCGGCCGAGCAGCGCTGGATCGTGCGCATCCTCTTCATCGTTCCGATCTACGCGTTCGAGTCCTGGCTCAGCCTGGTCTTCTTCAAGAACGACGTCTACATCTACTTCAACTCCTTCCGCGACGTCTACGAGGGTGCGCTGTCGCGATTTCAAGAAAATGCAATTTTCCATAAATGGAAATCGTTCTTGCGAAATCGGTCCAAGTTGTCGCTTCAGCTTTCGTCATCTACAGCTTCCTCTGTCTCTGCTATGAGTACCTGGGCGGGGAAAGCAACATTATGGCCGAGATACGGGGCCATCCGATCAGGTAGCATAATTATCCGATGGTAGCGCAGACAATACCGCATTTGGCCGATGGATGGAGCTTTGTTCAGGCACAGCTACTGGTCGCTGACTTGCTGCCTCGCGGGCAAGCAGTACACGATCGAGTTCCTGCGCTTCTGCAAGCAGGTATTTCTGATGTCTCGCTGTCTAACCAATGAAGTTTTACCGCGCTTTCTGCTCTTCGCTTGTAGGCCACACTGCAATTCTGCGTCGTGAAGCCTGTGATGGCGGCGCTAACGCTGGTCCTGTTCCGTATGGGGATGTACGAGGACGGAGACTGGTCGTGAGTCGCCCCCTGTTGTTGTAGGCGCTTCTCAGGATCAAGCACACTAATCTGCCTTCGCTGTCGTCTCTGTCTCAGACTGGGAGGCGGCTACGTCTACATCACCATCGTGTACAACGTGTCGATCACGGCGGCTCTCTACGCTCTCTTCCTGTTCTACAGCGCCACAAGAGACCTGCTGACGCCCTACAGCCCCGTGCTGAAGTTCCTCACGGTCAAGTCCGTCATCTTCCTCTCCTTCTGGCAGGGTGAGCGAGTGCGAGTTCTAAACATGCAGGTATTTGAGAGCGAAGCTTGAACAACCAATTATCCCATTCTGACCACTGATTAGGCGTGCTGCTGGCCATCTTCGGCGGCATGGGCGTCATCACTCCCCTCTTCCACGACGCCGAGCGCCAGAAGCTCTTCGCCAGCGTCGGCACCGTCGCCGCCGGCTACCAGAACTTCCTCATCTGCGTCGAGATGTTCTTCGCCGCAGTCCTCCTACGCTTCGCCTTCAACGTCGAGGTCTACACAGGCACGCCCATCTCCGGTGGGTGTAGGTGACGTCGACAGTGATGCGCACCTCTGGGGATCATCCCAGGACAGCCAGAGATCGTTGCGGCGTGCCTTTGCCTTGCCAGAGCGGCTGCGTTGTCGTCGTTCCATTTTGACGTTTCTCTATCGGGCAATGCAACTTCAGGCAGCTTTCCGGCCTCGTCGTCGTCGGCGCCGGCGCAGTCGACGACGTTCAGTCGGCCGGCGGGCTCCTCCAGCGACCTTGGGCAGGTGGGCAGCATCAGTCGCAACGTCAAGGACACCGTCAACCCCAAGGACATCATGCAGGACGCCATACACAACTTCCACCCCCAGTACCAGCAGTACACACAGGTGGGTGAGGCGCTGCGCTCACTCGTGCCTACCCTCGCGCTCTCTTGGCTTGCCCTACGCACACTGCACGCTCGTTCGCTCGCCCGCTTCTCAAGGTGTGAGTAGCTGCTTCCGTGACTGTGTCAAGCGCATCTTGCTCGCTCCAGTTGGGCGACAGTCCCTTTGGCGCGCCCCTGGACGGAGGGGTGGCCATGCAGCGGTCGGGCAGGCCGTCGACGACGACGACGACGCCAACCACGCCCAATTCCTCGCTGGTGCGCAACGAGCTCGCCTGATCGATCGACTTCCTTCCGGCTACATTTGATTATACTTCAATGTTGCTCCACAGAACTCGCCTTACACGCTCCGAGATTACTGTTGGTGGCTCACACATGTGCATCGAGCGTCGTCGCGTCGAGTAGCACGGTTGTCATTGGTGTGATGCGCTGTACTTCTGCGATCGAGTTGGTGCCCCGTCGTCTTCGCGTGATCAACGCCTGTTTCCGTCTTCCGTCGTCGTGCCGCCTTTCTGTTCCGTTTTGCTTGGGAGCATAATTCACGCTTGGGTTTCCCTTGGCTGATCGTTTTGTTCTCTTTCGCTTTCCTCTTTCGCTCAAATCGATCCGAGGCGCGCTGTGGCCAAGCTCTTCAGAGGCGTCGTCGCCAGTGTTCGTGTGTGCGTCGTTTCAGTTCTCGCACGCGCCCACCAATGCCAACGGGGCCGACGACCGTTTCGGACCCGCCGCCCAACGCTCCAATCAGGCGTCGTTGACAGCGGCGCGCTACAGCTCCGGCGGCTACTCGGCCGGCAGCAACTACAACTCCATAGGCGCTGGCGGCTATCAGGAGCAGCCCCTGGGAGTTGGCCTGCTCGAGCAGTGACCCCTAGCGGATGAGTAGGATGCGCACATGTGTAAAACTACCCAATGGGGTCGTTTCGGTGGCGGCTCTTGTTGTGCGCTTTCTGCGTGTGACGCCTCGTCTGCGTCCACCCATGGCTGTCCCCCGTTCTCTTGCGCCTGTGCCTCCCGCCTGGCCCGGTAATCGTGTGTGTGTGTGTGACCTTTTTGCCGACTAACCTAAGGCCTCTGTGTATGCTGCTAACAGTTTCTTGCGCCTGTCCATGTACCCTACATGTATGGTGTCGGTCTCGGCTCGCGTCTCGTTCATCGGCACAGTATGGTGGTAGGTAGGTACGTACATGGTACATACCTGCGTGGTTTACGCAGGTACATACATACACGCGAAGAGACGCTGTCCTGCTGTTGGTTGGTATGATGAGCGCGATTGCTACAGTATGCCTACGGATGTGGCCAGTTGTCGGTCTCGTGTGGTTGAGACCGCTGTTGTTAGGCGCTTGTGTGTTGTTGGTTGTAGGTGACGTGCCCCCTCTTTCCTGATTGGCGGCTGGTGTGTAGTGCTCTTTCACCATCGCGGCGAGCTGGCTAACACGTGAGACGTTTGTACACCTGGCGACGCGAGACACATCCACCATTCGCAATAGCAGTACGTAGTTCATAACAACAGGGAGCACCCGCAGAACAAGTGAAACGCCGGTTGGGGAAGCGCGCTTTGGCACGCGGGAGAAGAGGGAGAGAGTGGAAGAGCTAATCGGAGTTTGTGCATCCTTTGTCGATTACGGTAGAAGTAAGTCAGAAGGAAGACACGACGGTGTGGGCGTGGTGCTGGCGCTGGCGCGTCCGACTGCGACGCGCCGCGGCCGCCGCCGTCCGGCTCTGCGTGGAGCCGCGACTGCCCAGCGTCGCCGCCGACTGCGCGGTCACGTCGCTGACGGAGCGCCGGACGACCATGTTGAAGCAGCCCATGACGCGCGACCGCTTGGCGTTGTCGCCCTCGTCGTTCTCGTCCTCTGCAACGTGAGCAGACTCGCGATGAGAGCGCTGATGATACGCCGGCGAGCGCACGTTAGCACGTGTACTACTGTAGGTAACAGAAACGGTTGGGTATGCTAGCTAGGCCAACCTTGCTCATCGGAGGCCTTGAGAAGCGAGGCCTGCGTGGGCGAGAGCTGGCAGAGGGCGCTGGCCACGGCCAGACCCGTCTGCCCCGGGGGCGCGTAACGAAGGCCTCCCGTGGGCATGAGAACGGCCACCGTCACCACGGCAGCCTTGTAGTCGGCGCAGGGCTCGATGCAGATGGGTGTGGCGGTGGCGGCTTTGGGCAGAAGCTGCAAGCGGCACACACAAATGGTCGGCCTAGCTGGAGTAAAGTACCTCCAGTTAGTCAGGCACTCCCACCGTCGTCCGGTCGTCGTCGTCGGGTGCAGCGCCGACTTTCGCTGCTGCGCCCTTCCGCTTATTGGGCTGGGGCGGAGGGGCGAACTCGAGGTTGACGGCGGCGAATGGTCTCGAGGCCATCTGCGTCATTTGGACGAAGAGCAGCTGGCGCCGGCGGTAGGCGTCCACGCGCAGCTTGACGCGCCAGAAGATGGCCAGGCCGATCAGTAAGCCGAGGAAGACGCTGAAGAGAGAGAACATTGGCATCTATTCTCTCTGGAGTACAGTTGCATTCGGCGTCATTTTCTTGGTTCCTGTGACTCACCAAATGAAGATGATGACGAACTGCAGGAGGGGGATGCCCTGCTTGTGGGCGAAGGAGATCTCGATCTCGGTGGGAGAGGCGAAGTCGAAGACGTAGACGAGGAAGGTGGTGTTATCCTCGGTGCCGAAGGGAAACAGTTCGTGGTCGAACTCCCGGGTGATCCTCTCCAGGCAGGGCTGATTGCGCAGGAAGTGGCGCACGCTGCCGCCCTGCTCCGCCGAGAAGTGCGCTGCGAAGTGAGACGGAGTGTATCTGCTTAGGCATAGGTGTACTAGAATAACTACTCTTTTATGCCAAATAGAAGCGTTGCTCACCGGAGTAGACGCTGAGATTGACCTTGGCCAGACCGGCGCTGCGACACGACAGGGAGAACTCGACGTTCTGGCCGCGCTGAAGTAGAAAGGCCAAGAAAATACCTCTTTCCAAGGAACCTCCAAAACTTCGGAGTCGCGCGCGCACCTTGCGCGGCCGAGCAATGAAGTTGATCCGATTGACGTGCTCGTCCTGGTCCTCGCTGTCGAAGTTGAAGGTGAAGACGAAGTCGACGGCCAGCTCGACTGAACATCGGCGGATAATGTAGCGCCCGTTGGCACAAGATTATTGTCAACTTCCCCCACTCACAGAAGCAGGTCTGGTTCTTGGCGTCGCCCACGTACTTGGTGTCGCACTGCTCGCAGTGTTGGCCCTTGACGCCCTTGGTGTTGCAGAAGCAGGCGCCACTCTTCGAGTCGCACGCCGTCGCCTGACCGTTGCACTCGCACCCTGCGCAGAGAGGTAGGTACGGTGACAAAGGTGAAAGGCGTTCATTCAAGGAGAAACGTAGCAGCGGCGCACTTGTGCAGTTGCCTCCGTTCAGGGGGTTGCCGTAGTGGAAGGGCCGGCAGCGCTCGCAGTGCTCGCCCTCGGTGTTGCCGTCGCAAGCGCCGCACACCCACGAGTCCTCTTCTTCTGCTTCTCCTTCAGCCGAGTCGTCGCTGCGCCGATGACAGGTGGCGTGACCGTTGCACTGGCACGCTAAGAAAGGGGAGAACAGTGCCTAGCCCGTGCTCGGCATGACGATCTCAAGCAAGCGGCACACCTGGGCACGTGAAGAAGTACCAGGATGGGCATGTGGAATTGCCGGCGTCTACTAGAAGGGGTCCGTCGGCCTCTCCGGCCATGCATCGGCCCAGGCCTGTGTTGGAACCGTCGTCGCACCAGCCGCAGCTGGGGCCCGCCCGCTGACAATCGGCGCATGTCTGGTAGGCCGAACAGGGCTCCGAGCCTGACAGAAAGAGATTCGTTTGGCTCGAATTTGATTGTGGCTCGAGACAGCATCAGAAAGCGCCAAACGTAAGGTGCGCACAAATAGAGAAGTACTGTACCCACAAATAGAGAAGTACTCCACGTCTGTCAACGACTATAGGACTATGATCTAATGAAGAGCGCGTTTACGACGGCACGCGACGTCCGGCGCGTGATTGGACCAGTCGAGGCACTGGCCGTAGGGGAAGGAGGACACGTACTGGTTCGTTGGGACGCAACGGGACACGGTGCTGCACCACAGGCAGGCGCCCTGGTTGCGACAGTCGGCGCAGCTGCAACCAGTGACCAACCATTTCCACTACAAGTAGATACACAGTTGATAGACCAGCGCTCACTTGGACAACTTGGCGCAGGGTGCCGGGCAGCCCGTGTTATCCGGTCGGAGCCAACTTGCCGTCGTCAAAGGCAAGAGGGCGGTTGTCGAAGCGCCGGCCCAGTGGGAGCGCGACCGAAGCGCCGATCGGGAGGCGTTCGAGACGGCCGGCAGAACCACAGCCGCGCCGCGCAGCCAACCCTCCGCCGCGTTGGAGCCCTTCAGGGAAGCCAGCTTCTCGGCCAGCTTAGCCTGTGAATGAATAAGAGCATACTACACCGCAATCTTTATATCTAGAAGCTACACCGATGTCAATATCGAACCTCGTGTCTCCTGGCGGTCTGTTCGTCGACGCAGACGCCCCGGCCGCTTCTTCTGAGCAACCATCGGCAGTGGGCGCGCTCGGAGCAGTCGTGACAGTAGAGGAAGGTGGCGCAAGGTGAGCGCCCCTGCCGCCGAGTCACTCGGCCGGTCGAGGAGAGCAATTGCTCCACATCATCAGCGGTGCCGTTGCCCACTCTGGAAGCATTGTTGACGCGTCTGCTTGATCCATTCCCAGTGCCATTCCTATGCTGCGTCGTGAAGACTTCAAATTTCTTCGCTATGCCCACTCGCGTACTGTAGCTGTCGTTGAGTACGGCGCCAAGAAGCGGCACGACCGCCGGTTCTGACTTGTGCCAACTGCCGTGATTCACAGACGGTGTTGCAATGGTAGTAGCTACAGTAGCTGCTGTTCATTAGGACGTCCCTTACAGTCCTAGCGGTTCTTCTGGCGTATCCACTAGCTTCTACATAACTGCTAGAGGTCATACTCCTCAAGTGATTGGGAGCATGCTGTTTCGCCGCCGAAGATGTCACGTTGCCTTTTAGCAAACGGCGCAGTAGAGCTTCGTTTGCGTTATCAACGACGCTCCCATTAATTACTACACATGCAGATGGCCGCATCAACTCGTCCTCCCAGCATCCGAGCAGTCTGTTCTGGCTGTGTTGTTGTTGCTTGGCGCTGACCTGTTGCCGTCGTCCTTAGCTTGGGCGGGTTGGAACTTGCGCTCCATTCCAAGGGCTCCCTCCTCGGCACACTCCGTCTTTTGTCTGAAGCATCAAACGTCGTGTCGGCGAGCTACCGAGGAAGGGCAACAAGAGAAGTTCTTGTCGCCCACCAGGCAGTCGGCGATGCAGACGTCGTCGCACCAGGAGCAGCCTCGGCGGACGCCGTCGCAATGGCAGCTCCCGCAGGTCGAGTAGGCCGAGCAGTCGCTGAATCGAAGAGCAAGAGAACCTCAACTCTACAGAAGAATAACGGGCGTAAAAAGGCATGGGCGCGTCTGGCACCCACCTCTCTTCCTTGTTGAGTAGCGGCCGCCGACCAGGCTCTTCCGGTAGGACCTCCGACTGTGAGACTAGCTGCCTGCAAGAAGGAAAGGCGGAGTGCAGTAGCAGTCGGCGATACCGACTCCCGCCGCCATGAGATGAAACCAAAGCAAACCCGTTGTCCTTCTTCCGTTCCAGAGGCGTGTCCCCTCCAACTCCAAAGCCGTCCAGGCCTACAGCTTCGTCGTCGTCTTCGTCCAAATCGAACGGCTCCTTTTCCCCGGGGCACTGCCTCGTGACGACGACCGCTTCCCGTTTGGAGGTCTCGTCCGAGTGGTGGGGATCGAGCAGCGGCTGGCGCTTCGTCTGGCCCTCCACCGAGAAGGGCACGGCGCCGCCGGCGGGGACGCCAGCGGCGCGCTCCCCGGATTCCCCTTCTTGTGTTCGAGGCGCCGAGTCGTAGGCCACGCACTCTTTCAGCCCAGCGCGTTCCACCCACAGACACTTGGTGCCGCCTCTGGCGTTGAGGCACTCGCGCCGACTGACGAAGAGATGGCAGGCGCCCGGCCGGACGACCACCACGTCCCTCTTCAGCTCGCCGTCGAAGCCGCCGAACACAATGACTTCCCTGGAAGCGACCACCCCAAAGACCAAGTGAAACACTGGCAAAGTAGAAACGCCGAAAAAAGTCTCCCACCTGTTGAAGACATTAGCGGAGTGGCCGTAGCGAGCGGCCAAGCTTCCCGAGTCGCGGCTGTACCAGACGTCGCACTCTGAAACGGAAGCGCGCCGGTTGTTCACCAACCCCAAGTAGGGTAGTCGCCTAGAGCACTCGCCGATGTCGTAGGCAAGAAGGGCGCTGGAGATCACACTCGTTCTTCTGCGCAGACGGCGAGGAAGAGAGGAAGACGAAGAAGAGAGCATGGTCTCGTTGTGTCCGTTGCCGCCCACCACCAGCAGAAGACCGTTCAGCACCACCGAAGCGTGTCGAAAGAGCGCCCTCTCTCCCTCCGCCAGTCGCTCCGCGCGACTCTCCTGGGGCCAGAAGCGGAAGAGCTCTGCGCTGCTCATCCCCGTGCGCACCGTCTTGGCCAGGTAGCCGCCAGACACCAGCACAGAGCCGGAGTTGGTAAAGGCTCGACGAGTGGCCGTCGCGGGAGCGCGGCGCCTCCCCGCTGGTCTCGACCAGAGACCAGGTGTTGTTGTCTGGAA